>VYZP01039638.1:0-16826 GCA_013400635.1 Hypocryptadius cinnamomeus | reverse complement strand
CAGCTCCTGGCTCTTGCTGGAAAATGCAAAAAGCAGCTGGAGAGCAGACTTTAAGGAGAGTTATACTAGGGGGAGGTTGAATGACCAAGGTTTTAGATCCAAGGAAAGCTGTTAAACAGATCCAGAAGATGTCAGAGACAAAAGATGAAGGAGTAGATTTGTCATGGACCTAGGTGGTTTATGTGCTGGCACATTCCTTGGAGGGGGAAGTGCCTGAGCACACTGAAGGCCTCCTGTTTTTGCAGCCTGGATACACGGAAAGTGCAGAGACAAGCACGTCCTATCCATATCCTGCATGCATATTATAAACAAATACCTCAAACACTGTGAAAATTTCAAGCCATAATCAGGCAGGCCAACCACCAGCAATTTCAGTAGAAAGTGCACAGGCCATAGGGGCAATACACTTAATCTTATCTTTAACTTCATGTTACAACATAAGCAGCCTCTGAGGACCTGTTACTACAAACAGTAGGCTCTGGACAGCTTCTGAGCAGCTCTAGAGGATGATTATTATGTGCACAATGCTTAGAGGCTCCATCTCAGACTAGGTCCCTCTATGCGTGTTTGGTTAAAAAAACCAAAACATAAACTTGTAAGTGTATAAAATACAAACAAGAACACAGACAGTGTTAGAGCCTTATAACAAAGCTAGGAACAGAAGAGAAATCAAGTGTCCTGCCTTCCGGATTTATCTACTTGACCTTGCTACTGTGAAATATAAAAATGTTGACAGGATCCTATTCTCAAAGTATGCTGAAGAGTTTGTCAGATAAAACAATATGACACATACTGAGAAAGTGCATAGTATTCATTTTATTTGATCTTTCAGCTTAATCCAATACTGAATGAACTCAGTCAGAGCCTGATTCTGTACTTGCTCACTGCATAAACACACAGACAAATAAATGTGTATTCATGAGAAAAGTAAAAGACAGAAAAGATCTATGTTTTCCACTGTGTCTACATGGCTAAACAAGGTATAGAATGATAGAAAATAAGATCAGGCTTTCCCTCTCCCTGAGGAAAACTTACTTGTACTCCTGTCCAGCTCTTTCCTTCATTAAATTATTTAGGCGTGAAATCTCCTTTTTCAGTGAATCAATTGTTTCCTTCGTTTTCTGTTCCCTTTCATAGACTTTATCCACCATTTTCCAGGCCTTTTCAAGCTCCTAGGAATTAAATGGAAAATAATTACATAAATTAAATTGTGTTTAAAAATAACCACAAATTAAAAATTAATTGCCTTGCACTTTACTTAGTTGAGAAAATAGATTTTTGTGCCTTTTCATGATTAGGTTCACAACAGTCCCGTTCACTTGGTATCTTTTGTTTTGGCTGAGGGCATGGACTCTGTGAGGCTTTGATCACATGAGTACCATCAATATCAGTAAAAATTTACTGACAATTCAGTGCCCACAAAGGTGTCATCTACTTAAATAACTCATGTCTGTAAAATTCCTATTAGGACAATGAGCATCCAATTCGATTTGGATGAGAAAAAGATGTTACTCAACTTTTCTTCCTCTTTGTTCATTTTCATCTGTGAGGACTTAGTGTAATTTGATTTTAATTAGTTTTTTAGACAAAGCACTTCTCTTATGCCTAATTTTAGCACATGGAGTTACTTAAATGACAGATTTGCGTGCCTCTCACAAGCCTAGGGTTTGATACCCACGAACAGGGTAGGGGAGAAGGATTCACTTCATTGTTTAACTTCTCTGCATCTCTCTCCCTTGAATCAGATTCTTATAAATCAAAAAAAAAGGCTTATTATTCCTTGCCAGGTTCAAATGAAGATCCCACCATTTCTGGAATCCGGTGCTAAAAAAAATGCAGAAATTCAGCAAGTGACTGGATGGGAAGGAAAGTTCCTGAAGTCTCAGTAAATCATGAAGATTCTACTTTTACACTAGAAGTCCCTGAGCTTCAAATCACAGCATGATGCTCTTTTCTCAGCTGGCTCCTAGCAGAGTTCTGGACTTCATGATCTTGTACAGATTTAGACCCCAAGTGCTGAGCAGTTCTACATTAGCTTTAGGGTGTCCCCAAGGAAACCCAAATAGAAGCATCGCTATATCAGACCATAATATCCCTTTCAACTCCTACTTACATCATATGAAATTGGGGCAGGAGAAAAATATTTTAGAAAAACACTTTAGAAACCATCTCCATAAGGAAGAAAATAAAATAATTTAATTTATATCAAACTGTTTACAGAAATTCTTTATTGTAATTGACATCTCTGTTTCTAAAAAAAAAACCTATTTAATGTTAAACTCTAAATTATGACACCTATGTTATGTTATATTGTTAATATACTTATGGAACCCTTAAAAATCAAATATATGTAATATTTAGCTGTTTATTGCCTAAATTAAAAACTCAAACTATAGAACTAGCAGAAGTAACAGGCTACCAGATTTTGCTGAAAGATAACACAAAGTATAACATCTGTAGCCTCTTCAAACTGCAGAGGGAATACATTTCCATTTTATTTATTCAACTAGCTCAGCATATCCAAATTTGAGAAACCATCTGGAACACAAAGATGAGGAATTTTTGCTCTTCCTTTTTTTCCACACATACTAATAAAGAGGTAAACAATGGGCTTTCCTTGCCCAGAAATTCTGAAATTACAGTCAATTAAACTCACTACCTACAAACAGTATTTTCATTACTTAATAAATTACTTAGCCTGAAAATTTAGCCTGAAAAATGTGCTTTTTCACTTATGTATCAAGCATTTCTAAACAGTTTTATATATAAAATCAATTTTTATGTCATACATTTTGAGTTCTAATTTCCATTCAATGCAGCAATGATCATACATAAAGCATTAAGTATTATCTAATAAATTATAAGTTTTTCATTCATTAATATCTTACACAACAATGCTAAATTCTGAAATTTAAATAAGTGCATGTTGGGCTGAAATAATGGCACAAAGACACAGTGTATCATATTGATTAGCAGAAAAGCATAAAATATAACTGTAAATAAACATGTTTCAGATTTGTCAACCAGTAAGAGTCAACCACCCTTTCTCTAGAAAAATATAAATTGAAAATAAGATTAAAGCGGATTACTTACATCAGAGCTGCCTGCTGGCTGATTAGACTCTGATTAAAATTGGTGAATTAAATCATTACGATTGGAGTTTTGGGGAATTGAACTGGGGAATAAAATCAATAAGCCTCTGAAAGGTTTTAATGGCTTCAGAGAGTCTTTTGTTCTGATGAGTATTTGCGGAAGTGATCTACTGAAGTCAATGAGGCCATTCAGATAAGCACTGATTTCAGGTCACCCTAAGCTGTGCTTTTTGAACTTTATCTTTGGCCTGTAAAAACTACTATTTTGAATTTGTATTGATAATACCAATTTTTATCAATAAAGTAAGAAGACACGGGTGATGGCCACACTAATAAGCAAAATCTAAATAAGAATTTTCTACAGACTTCAGCATCAGCAAAACTGAGCTTCATTGTAGTTGCTCCTTTGTTGTGTCTTCGGCTGTAAGAGTGGATCAATAGATCTGTTATTTTCAGCAGTAAGAAGGAGCAAAATTTTGATGATGGAAGTCTTCATAGAAGAAATATTTACATTGTTATTCAGTGTGAAAGATTGCAGTGTGTCAGCAACACGGGGTAATTGCAGTACAAGATAGGTAAGTAATGCATGGCAGTCTGCTGCATAATTAAAGGAAGTACCCTGGATGTTTGCTGTTACAATAATTCAAAAATCTTTGGAGAAGTACTGAACACTGGAACTTGTGAAGCAGAACTTATGAAGTGTGACTGCTTTACTTTGCTTTCATTAAATACCCCAAAAGATCACATCAGTTTCATTGCTCAGAAACTGAGAATTAATGAAACGTTTTCTTATTATATTGGATTGATACGCCTGGAAATTGAAAATTTGGTAATTCCAAGCAGGGCAGTACAAGCTCCTATAAATTCCTCTTCTAGCATTCTTCCAGTGCAGACTCATGGATTAGTGTCCCTAGCCATGAAAAATAGAATTGTATTCCCTTCATTATTAGCTCGGCCCTTTGCTGCTTTGATATTACTGTAAACAGCAGACTGTTATGTCCAGTTTATTAAAACTACAAAACAGATCCTTTAACTGCCACCTGACAGTTAACAGCTATTGATTATCACTGACCCACCTCCTACCAGCCACTGATCTGTGTGCTTAACCCTGCCCTAAACAAACCTTACTGATTACAAACAGGCTTCACATGGAGAAAATTTTTTCTTCTGCAACTTTTATTTCTTAACCTAATGACCCATCAAGTCACCAAGATAAAGGGCTTTAATTTGGAGCAACTATTCTATTTTTACAGCAACTGTTCAATTTTTACCAGAACAGCCACATCAGGATTCTTTTATGGTTTATAAATAATTAAATTGTGGGACAGATTGTTTGTTTAATTTAGCACTGAAGAATATCATCTCGGCTACTTTAGCACTTGAACTTCCCTCAGCACTTAGCTTGGATACATGGGAAACATTGTTTGAACAAAATTGTAGTGAAATACTACAACTCTTACAGAACTTTCCTTCAGAAAGAAGAATAATATGGAATATAAAGGGTTTACCAAGCAAAACCTCAAACAAGACATGAACATTTTGAACAATATCCAAATTAATTTCTGAACCTTTAAGAGAAGGACTAATTCTCATAACCAAACTGAAAAAGTATCAGCTGTATACTTGGCTTACAGCACAGCACTAGATATGAAATGTCCCATGTTGTGCATTGCACATCATTTCTAGCAGGATCATATTGTAAAGCAGCTTTTTCACTAGAAAATCACTTAATGGGTTCAATGGTAGGTGGTATGGTTCAGTCATACCCTGCTTGAGCTTCAAATTAGCTGCTGAAATTGGAAAGGCTCTTATTTTCCCAACGTTTCCACTCCTCAGTTTTATGACATTACCAAGATGTCTCCTCAGTTTGGGAACGTCTTGAAGGATCACCTCTCCTAATGCTCACACACAGACTATTGCCATGTGATAGCAAAAAGGAAATTGTAAGGATCATCGTGGTTCCTGATGTTCATCTGCCAGGTTTTGATTAGCAGCAGTGAAAATCAACAAGATTTTCCATGCTTTTCCTCCTCCTTGAAGAGGCTTTGGGAAGTACCACGGGCTTGCAAGCTGCAGCCATAGGATGACAGTGCTGCTATTTATATTTGCTCTGAATGTATTTTCTTCATAATTCTAAGGACAAGAAACTCTATTTCAAAGAACTTCTATTTCTGTAGTGCTCAAAAATCACTCTGGATTGCTACACTGACTTTACTGGAACAAAACACTTTATTGGAAGGCATGGAGGTTTCCCAAATAAGTGCTAAATGAAAGCCTATCTAGGTATCACAAAGCTAAGTTTTTAAACCATCAGAATGAAGAAGTTCCACATACAGTCTTATGATCACTTGGCAGCTTTAGGTTTCTGACAGTGAAAATTCACTGTAAGCCTAAAAACATCAACTGTTTTTAGTGAGCCAAGCACTTTGATTTGACAGAGTTTAAATCAATAGTAACAAACAACACATCAGAGTAAATTGGTGAAATCACACTGAAATGCTATATAGAATTCCTTTTCAAAAGCACTGTGAAACATTTATTTATATAAGTTGTCACTTCCCTGGCCTAAAATCCACACTTCAAAAAAAAGTAGATTTTTTTATGTTCTGACATAGTTAACATCCAAGCAATCCTTCAAAAGATATAATGAATCAAAACCAGTACATTAAGTTGAAAATGTGCCATTTCACAGAGGGAAAGCTTAAACAAAAACTATCAGTAAGTACTTGAAAGCTGGCAGAGTTGGTTTAATGCAAATAAACACAGAAATTGACTGAAACCTGTAAATATACCAGGCTGAGCAAACAAAGCAAAGCAGAGGTTAAACAACTGGAGATGCCAGCTCTATGCTTAATCCTCCAGCTAGCTCTCTACATAAAATCAAGTGTTCTTGCAGGTGCTTTTCTTATTACCATGTTTTTCATTAACAATTCCAGATCATACTTCATTCTATTCAAAACTTTACCGACTTCAATGATGATATAGTTTCCCCATCATCATGAGTGAGTTTGGTGAGCACATTTACTTTGGATGACTTCTCCACAAGCTCAGCACTCAACTTCCTGCATTTCTCCATGAGATGCTTTTCATTTTCACGAGACTTCTTCATAATAGCAAGAAGCTTCTCATATTCAACACGGAATTTTTCCAGAGCTTCATCCCTATTCAGTATACTGATGAATTCTTGGGAGTCTTCTTCCAGTGCTTCAAAGGCACTTTCTTCTAGATAGGGTTTGTCAGACTCTTCCTAAGTGAAATAATCAACAAACACGAAGAATTCAACATCTTACTGATGACCCCAGAACACAAAAAAGTAATATACTGAGTGTATAACAGCTACTAAGAAATCATGACAAAATTTTCTGTAATAACAGTTCTTCTGCTACCATATAATATGCATGTTGTAGGCTATTTTTCAAACACATCTCCCCCAATTTTACTGAAATAACTTGTGCTTTACCAGCCAGAGTTCTTATAATTGAGTCCCACAACTGCTTTAAAGACAAGTCTATAAAATACCATAATTGTGACAGTGTTTGAATAATGCATCAACCACTGAGGAAACCCAGTATTTTAACCCTAATTCTGCCCAGTTCTCTACCCTCTAAAGTCTGATTAGTTTATGATTTCTATCCAAATAGTGCCAGAGACATGCAGACAAGCACATCTCAAAGCTCCAGTAATGCCAACACAAACCAGTCCTTCCTCTGAGGGAAATGCTAAACCTTACATAGAAGACATTTTTCAGCTAGCTCAGTTCTGATGCCAAATCCTTGCAAATGCACCTCTGAGGTGGTCTCACTAGGACAGGGAATCACCTCTCCTGTCAGCAGGTAAACCTCAAGGGCAACTTTAACGCTGCAGCCCATGCTCCGGCCAGCATCAAAGAACAATCTGAGCTGTGAGCTGAAACTTAGTGTGTCCCTCCTTCAAACCTGCTCTGGGACTCACAGCTTTCTTCTCATTCCATCCTCCTCTCCAAACCACACAATCACAAAATGGTTTGGGTTGGAAGGGGCCTTAAAGATCATCTCATCCCAACTCCCTGCCATGGATCTTCTACTAGACCACGTTGCTCAGAGCTCCATCCTACCTGGCCTTGAACACTTCCAGGGATGGGCCATCTGCAACTTCTCTGGGCAACCTGTGCCAGTTTCTCACCACCCTCACAGTAAAGAATTTTCTCCTGATATCTAATCTAAACCTACTCTTAGTTTGAATCTGCTCCCCCTGTCCTGTGCTGTCCTCACTACAANCAGCCAACGCCGCTGTGGTATCGTAGCAACGGCGGCGGCTGCGGGCGGGGCCGCGCTGGGCCCGGGGCCACCGTCAGCCACGGGCCCGGCGGCGGCAGCCTACAGGGATGGCCCCGCTGCCGAAGGGTGACTGTCCTCCAACAACTGTGTGTCCGTCTTGCTGCTGAAGTTCGGCCGTCGGGGATTTTAACCAAGGACACCGAGGAATGTTTCCCCTCTGGCCCAAAAGGCTCCCGGAGCAGAGCAGCCGAGCGCGGCCGGCAGGGTGGGCCAGCTCAATCACAGAATTGTTAGGGTTGGACGGACCTCTGGAGATCACCCAGTCCAACCGCCCTGCCAAGGCAGCGCCACCCAGAGCAGGTGGCACAGGAATGTCCCAGGTGGGTTTTGAATGTTTCCACAGAGGGAGACCTCACGACCTACCTGGGCAGCCTTTTCCAGTGCTTTACCACCCTCTATGGAAACAATTTCTTTCTTATGTTGAAGTGGAATGCCTCGTGGTTTCGTTTATGGCCATTGCTCCTCATCTTGTCGCTGGCTACCACTGAAAAGAGCCTGGCACCATGCGCTTGGCACCTGCCTTTGAGACATTTGCATGCATTGATGAGAACCCCTCTCAGTCTTCTCTGTTCTCTCAGACTGAACAGGCCCAGCTCCTGCAGTCTCTCATCATTAAAAAGATGCTCCAGACCCATCATGATCTTCGTGGCCTCCACTGGACCCTTTCCAGCAGCTCTTTGTCTTTCTTTTACTGAGTCCACTCAAGGCAGATCCTGTNAGGAAACCCAGTATTTTAACCCTAATTCTGCCCAGTTCTCTACCCTCTAAAGTCTGATTAGTTTATGATTTCTATCCAAATAGTGCCAGAGACATGCAGACAAGCACATCTCAAAGCTCCAGTAATGCCAACACAAACCAGTCCTTCCTCTGAGGGAAATGCTAAACCTTACATAGAAGACATTTTTCAGCTAGCTCAGTTCTGATGCCAAATCCTTGCAAATGCACCTCTGAGGTGGTCTCACTAGGACAGGGAATCACCTCTCCTGTCAGCAGGTAAACCTCAAGGGCAACTTTAACGCTGCAGCCCATGCTCCGGCCAGCATCAAAGAACAATCTGAGCTGTGAGCTGAAACTTAGTGTGTCCCTCCTTCAAACCTGCTCTGGGACTCACAGCTTTCTTCTCATTCCATCCTCCTCTCCAAACCACACAATCACAAAATGGTTTGGGTTGGAAGGGGCCTTAAAGATCATCTCATCCCAACTCCCTGCCATGGATCTTCTACTAGACCACGTTGCTCAGAGCTCCATCCTACCTGGCCTTGAACACTTCCAGGGATGGGCCATCTGCAACTTCTCTGGGCAACCTGTGCCAGTTTCTCACCACCCTCACAGTAAAGAATTTTCTCCTGATATCTAATCTAAACCTACTCTTAGTTTGAATCTGCTCCCCCTGTCCTGTGCTGTCCTCACTACAAGCTCTTGTGAAAAGTCCCTCTCCAGCTCTCTTGTAGGCTCCCTTCAGGTACCTCAGTCTTAATCTTGTTCATGTTTGTGATTGTAGAGTTAAAAGATGAGCAGTAATGAGGGGGAGGCAGGGCAGGAATCACACCCACGATCTTATATCTAGCAGCTGTTCCTAGAATTTAAGAGTTACTACTGCCTGGGTACAAGTAGCTGATTGCTCCTACTTTCAGCACAGGACCTAACTGAGCTCAGCTCACACAGTGACACATAAACATGGTATATGGCTACAGATGATACACGGGTGATGTTGTTCGGCCTTTCCTGAGGTGCAGCCTTCGTCCCGTCTAGAGGACAGGAAGGGCAGGTTACAGGTTACCTCAGCCATGCTGCCGCCGGGTGGAGGTGGCGGGCTCGGTGCAGCGGGTCGGTGTCAGTGCCGGTGCCGGCACGGGTGGCGGTGCCGGTGCTGGGGCTGTGGCGGTGCCGGCGGCGGTGCCGGTGCCGCGGGCAGGGGCGGTGCCGGTGCNTTTGCATGCATTGATGAGAACCCCTCTCAGTCTTCTCTGTTCTCTCAGACTGAACAGGCCCAGCTCCTGCAGTCTCTCATCATTAAAAAGATGCTCCAGACCCATCATGATCTTCGTGGCCTCCACTGGACCCTTTCCAGCAGCTCTTTGTCTTTCTTTTACTGAGTCCACTCAAGGCAGATCCTGTGGAAGGCAATAAACAGGGATTTGTGCAGTTTGAGAGTACAAATCATAGAACCAGAGAATACACTGGGTAGGAAGGGACCTTACAGATCATCTCATTTCAACCCCATTACCACGGGCAAGGACACCTTCCACTATCCCAGACTGCTCAGAGCTCCAGCCTGGGCTGGAACACTTCCAGGGATGGGGCATCCACAACTTCTCTGGGCAACCTGTTCCAGTGCCTCATCACCCTCACAGTAAAGAATTTCTTCCTAGAATCTGATCTAAATCTACCCTCCTTCAGCTAAAGGCCATTTCCCCTTGTCCTGTCACTACATGCCAAATGGTATTTGGAACCTGACTTCTGCCAGGCTGGCAGAATATCATTGTACCCAACTATTAACAGTAGACTATCAATTGGAAAGTCTCTTCGTTTCCCAACGTTTCCACTCCTCAGTTTTATGACATTACCAAGATGTCTCCTCAGTTTGGGAACGTCTTGAAGGATCACCTCTCCTAATGCTCACACACAGACTATTGCCATGTGATAGCAAAAAGGAAATTGTAAGGATCATCGTGGTTCCTGATGTTCATCTGCCAGGTTTTGATTAGCAGCAGTGAAAATCAACAAGATTTTCCATGCTTTTCCTCCTCCTTGAAGAGGCTTTGGGCAGTACCACGGGTTTGCAAACTGTGGCCATAGGATGACACAATCCATGGTGCAGGAAAAGGGGAGGCAGGACAGCGGCTCAAGGATCAGCTTCTGCTGTTCTTTCTACTCCCAGCTGACCCCTGAAATGGTGGGGTTTATCTTCTAAGCACACAAATTGTTCCATCTGATAGCTTTTTAGGGCAGGGAATGTACTGTACCATGTATACACTCCCTAGAAGCATGCATGTTGGTTAGGACCTTAAAGTACCACTTGAAACAAGTAATGATGACAGAAAACTTTTTCTCTTGCTGGTTTAATGAAGCCTGAATTGTAGCACTTCATTTTACTGATTACGTGGCAAAATAGGCAGTTTCAAATGGATGCTTTCAAATGGTCTGATTTTACCATTAGAACTGGAGAATAATACACATTTTATAATGTATTCTTTTTATGTGTGACTTAATTTACAAAATACCGTATACACTGAAACATTCAATCATTTCAATGCACACTTCTAATAAAAAAAATCAATAAAGTTCCTTTTCTAAGTTTTGTACTCCCCTTTTTCCTCATTTTCTTTTGTACTGATGTTTCTTACATAATAAGATTACAAGGAAGATGATTATGATAAATTCCTTGATTCTAGGATTTCAGTTCTCAAGAGGATCAGACTTCTAGACCTTTAACATAAAACAACTGCACATGTAATGAAATATCAAATGATACCATTTTAATTTTGTGAGCAAAATACTGCTGGAGAAAGGGGACATGCTCAGAATTTTAAAAAATAATATTATATGATAAACAAAAAAAGGCCCTCCAATTTACATCTCAAATATATAATGTTGATATTTTTAATACTGTTTCTTATGTCTTTAAAAACAAACAGGAGTGGAAGAGAGATAGTCACCTCTGGGCTTCAGGTTCATGTTTGTGCTTGAAGGAAACAGCATAAATGTGTTTAAAAATTATACCCATTTATTAAGACATTTCCATGAGCTTCCTGGTATGGTTGAAAATGTCCCTGTTCACTGCATGGGCTTGGACTAGAAGACCTTTAAAGGCCCCTCTCAACCCAAACTATTCCATTATTCTACTCTTATGTTTTTCAAACCCCTCATGATCTGTGTCCTCTGAGACTGTGTAAGTGTGATTGTATAGACTGGTCTTCAGGACAACTTTCATTTGAGCTAAATTCACCCAAATTCTGCAAGTTCGCCCTCGTGGCAGCCACATCTCTAACTGCAGTGCAGACATAGTGAGGTGAGTGTTAGGGGTCCATAGCAACTCATGCAAAAGCCCATTTTTTTTTAAGCTTTAAAACATCACAACTCATAGCACATAAGTGCAACCAGGACACAAATCTGTGTGACTGTGAAGACTTAAATATTTACATTGAATTAAATCTGCAACAAATTATATTAACAACAAGAGAATGCCTCAACAACTTCATAAGCAAGGAGCTGCACTGACACTGAAGAGGACACCTGGGTTTCTGACTTTAGCAAGAATTTACTTCAGCTCAGGACCAGCCACTTAAAATTCTGTGTGCTTGATATTCATCAGTGGAGTGTAAATAACCACATCTGCCCTCCTGCAATGGTGCTGTGACTGTCATGGCTATAAATGATATACTCCTGTCATAGAGAGAACCTCTGGACAAGGTGGAGCTCTTTGAGTGGGATCACGTTTTAACTTTCCCCTTTAGAATGAGCATATGTCTCCCTCTGCAAAAACCTTTCTGCTAATAAGAGCAAAAAACTCCAATGGCTACAGAAGAAAAAAATACCTTAAATAAAAACAAATAAATCTCCATTAATAGCAAGGACAAGCCAGACCTAGAAAGTTTCAGTTCATTGAAAAAATTGTTATTTATTTCCCTGAATGTCTTTGTTCAAGAGGCACATGCACTTTACAGTAAATAAGAAGAATCGCTTGTCTCACCAGCTTCATAAAAGAGAGTTTTGCGTCAGTGGGGTGTGTTGGTGTGCATGCAGAAAGGGTTACTAGAGAAAAAATGTTTGCTCACTGATTTATTTGAGGTCACAACCCTCGTGCAGTTAATTTAAGACATGTTTTAAACTGTAGTAGCATGAAAATGATAAGCCATTACTTCCTGAATGTGAGGATTTATGGGCTGCTGCAGAGATATAAATAACAAAGTAAAATCTCACCATAAGATGACCCAGGAGTATGTAAGCCATTTGGGGCAGGGACCATGACAGTACGTGTCTTCTGGAGAGTGCAAAAGGAACCTTGTAAGGAGAGGATGAACTGCTGGAGGAAAGCACGGGCGCTGCGGTGGTTCCTCCCAGCCCCGCCGCTGTCAGGAGGCGTCGGGAGGCGGCAGCACCGCACCGCGGCCACGGCCGCTGGGCTGACCCGCACCGCGCTCCCGACCCCAGACACGGGGCACGAACATCCCGAAATACCCGCGGATGGAATGCGGGGTGAGCACGTGCTCGTGCATGAGGCTCTGCATTTCAATTCGGTTTTGCTCCGTGTACTCAGATAACATCATCGATGGAAAATTACCACTAAAGAAAGCAAAATTTATCTACCGATTTGCTAATATTGAATTATTGTTTGAAGTACATTACAAATATGTTACATAAATATTACTTAATCTAACTGCAAGTCTTGTAATTTCCCCTGCAGGATGGAAATCCAGCAGAGCCTCATGGCCCCAAAGACAGAGATGCTTCAGGCACTCTCAGTGGGCTGACATCCTGGGACGTACCCTACAAACCAGTTTGCCTTCTCAGAGTTACATCAGTCTCGCAGTATTAAAAGGAACAAAAGCTTACTGAAAATGCTCCTTTTTCTCCAGTGACAAGGAAATGCTATATAGTTCTCAATTACTTAATTATCTAACGGATATTTTTACTATATTATTTTTTAATGTCTGCTCCACCTGTTATTTTCAAACCTAATGATAGTTTTATAACAAGAACGGTTGTTCAGTTTAAATTGGATTGAGACTTTCTACTTGGTTCATAAAGATGATGCAACAGATCTCAAATAACAGTAACCTTTGATCATGTTTGGCACTAGAATTGAGCTAATGATCTCAAGAGAGGAAACATTACCATTTTCATATGAAGTTAAATCATGGCAATGTTTCAATTAATAGAAACACCCAAATAAAGACCTTGGTTAGTTCTGAGAAGCTAAAGCTGACAAGTGGTCTGCATATAATGTACAATTACATGTTCTACATAAAAAAAACAAAAGAGATGAGAATAAAATTAATTCAACAATCCTGAAACTAAGTTGAACTTGCTATTCCCCAGTATGGTTTGAAACTGCAGAACAATTTTCCATCCCAGTTTTTCCTGCCAGTTCTGAAACTGGGATTACTATGGCACGTTAGAAAATTCCTCTCTTCTACCCTCCTCCAAGCTAAACACAGGAATTCTCCAAGACTGCTGGAAGAAAGCAATGCTCTGCAGATCCCCATCACCATCACTGCCCACTGTGGGCTCCTACCACCACCAGTGTTATGGTTTATGTTATGAGTCTAGCCTTCAGCTTTAGAGAGTGAGATGGGGGAACTTTTCTTCCTATATGTATGAAGGAATGGTCTGATAGGTGTAACCCCTCCCATCCTGTTGCCCAGTATCATTAATCACTGGAGAGGCTATAAAGGAAAGCCTACAAGGTAACCCAAATACACTTGGCCCTGCAGAGCTCTTAGCTTTCTTCAATCAATGATTTCCATTACCTGCTTACCAGTTCTGACCCATGGCTGTCTTCCCAATCAGGAACATTTGGGTCTATTTAAAAATGAGTTTCAAACATCTATAGAGTCATTGTGTGCCCATTAGCTTTCCAACAACCTTTTGGTTCCAGTAGCAGAATCCAGGCTCTAATATCATATTTCTCTTCCACTCACATTTTATTCTTCAGCCTTTTAATTCTCAGCCACCAAGTCTTTCCCTAGATGAAAAATTTGTCAGGCATCTTTCACTATTTGACACCTGACTCCTCTAGAAGGAAGAGGCTATTAGAAAAAATCTTAATACCCAAAGAAGGGTGGAGAAATCGCAGAGATTTAAGATGTTTATAAGGTCAGGTGTAGGGGGTAGATGAGGACACCATATGGTGAGCTGTGAGGAGGTGATCCCATCTCCCTGCACATGTCCTTGCATGATATGCAGGAGGTGTGAAATGTCCATGGGTGGGAGTCCCCCACTCCCTTCTCCCCTTGATCTGCTCCTGCCATGCCTGCTAAAGCTCTGTCCTGCTGCAGTCTCCTTCAGGCTTACACAAGGGTGGGCCTCAGCAAGGACTGACAAGTGCAAGATTATCACTCCTGCTTTCTCGTGTGAAGTGTTAATGTAATCCCCCTGTGTACTCCAGGCTCAAAGTTGCCTCCAGTATTCTTTGGTTTTTTATTTACTGTTTCTAATAGTTTAAGGAACTATTGATGGTTTTGTAATGAATTAGAAATACTAGTGGAAAGAATAAGTTCTCAATCATCTAACATATCTGAAAGCAGCTGGGAAAGGTACCTAAAATTTGAGTCTCAGCCCAAATCCTGTTCTTGTCCTGCACCTGCTGATGGGATCTTAGAGCCCATTTTAGAAATAATATTATTATATCTAATTTCTGCTGCAGTAGTAGCCACGTCACAGAGCCATAGTTAAGTCCCAGTGTGTGAAGAACTATGGTACTGTTACTCCACTGCTTGCAGCTTCAGGTCCTGCCCAGCATGTGAGTAAGGTTAGCGGAGCTTGGCTCATTATCAAATAAATTACTACCTTTAGCAAGATAATGATCTCAAGCCTTCTGCAGTGCAGCAATACTTTAGCAATGAATCATGTCCTAGAGTTGTCAGTTGCTTCTAGCTTTCCCTCTTTCAGACTGTTGAACTGCATCAAAAGCCCCCTAACACAAATCAAATGAATGTGTCTTGGTTTGATTTTTCCATTTATATGTATTGTATTGTTATAATAATTTTATACCATCTTAGGTGGCACAGGAAGTAGATCCTGAATCTAGGATGGTGGGTATGTAATATAATCTGTTGAGATGTGAGCCTTCCTGTGAAAAATGTTAAGGTCTTTTCCCTGCATCCCAGAGAAATTTTGCAGATACATATAAATTATACCCACTGTAACCTATAGTGATTTGTATTGTCCAATGTGTATATCCATACAAATACACATTCAGAATAAGTAATTTCTACCTTATTGGCCTTTATGTGGGTGATATTTAATAGATGTTTTCCTTTGGGTTAGGTGATGAATAGCTGTGATGCAGGCAAAGGAGCTGCTTTGTCTCCTCCTGCTGCTTTGAAGTTCCCAGGGGAAATAAACAATGCATCAGACAGGCTGGGTCCTGCAGCAGGGAAGCAGGGAGATTCCAGTACTGCTCTTGCTAGAGATATTTCCATAGATTAGGGCATATGAGGAAGGAATATACTAATAACACCCAGGTTGCTAATAAAACTGAATAAACTTGATTTGGACACTGGGGAAATAATGCCTGTATACACAATTACAATCACAAACCCTTGGAACAACACTAAAACTGTTACTTAATTCAATAAGCACTTCAGGAAATACAAAGAACAGGATGACTTAACAGTCCCAGTCATCACTCATGAGCTAGCCAGCTTCAGAACAAATCTGTGCCACCACATTTGCCTGGTGCCTTCATGATAGCACAAAGTCTTAGTGCAACATAAAACACAGGCTGTCACCCACCACCGCACATGTCCACCATCTGAGCTTAAAAAAAAATCAAAGCAGTGGTGGTGGAGAACATGCAACATGCCAGAGCAGTAGTAATATAAACCAGTTGTTGCAATGCTGTGGAAAGAGGAGGGGTACGATATCGTTTAAGTAACATAGATACTACTATGCTCGTGCCCTTAAGCTTCCTGTGAAACTGACAGCTGTTGAGAAAACATTTTTGTGAGAAATACAGATGGCCCTTAATTCTATAATGAGGATAGTGTTCAAAAACACTTTCAAAAATGCTTCACTGTGGCCTTGATCATTAGCTAACACTTGTTGTGCTCAGTTCCCTCATCCCTACTAGGACCAAGCCTGTCAGAATTCAAAAAGCGTTCGGACAAGCTGTCAGGCACATGGTGGGGTTGTCATGTGCACGGCCAGGAGTTGACCCTGTGGGTCCCCTCCAACTCAGTATACACAATGATTCTAGAGAAACTAGTACCACTTCTGGGCCTCTTCTGGGGAAGGATGTTAGCAGTCCCACAGCTTTTTACTTGTCCCAGCTTGCAGCACGAAAATGGGTCAGCAGTTCCGAGATCTACTCCTTTGCTTTGATCAGAACAGTACACGAGGTTCCGTGTTTCAGCTGCTTTCCTGACTTTCAGGCACGACCACCAGGAGGTCAGAACACATCCGAGAAGCAAGATGAGCGCATTTCCTCTCCGTCCGCCGTGCCCTCGGTCCAACACCATCTGGGAAGCTAATGGGGGAGCCGAGGGGGAGATCAGATACCTTGCTGCCGCCCGCCGGGGCACGGCTCCGCTCCTAGGGCTGGCGGGGGTGGCTTGAAGGAGGAGAGAAGCAACAAAGCAGAGAGCAGCGGCAGCCCGGGCGGGGCGGGCTCCTGCCCCTCGCCGAGCGGAGCCGGAGCCGCGCCGACAGCGCCGGTGTGCGCGGAGCGCCCGGAGCGGGGCTGCCGACCCGG
>VYZP01039637.1:2744-20861 GCA_013400635.1 Hypocryptadius cinnamomeus | reverse complement strand
AAACACTAGGAGAGGGTGTCCAGTAATGGAGCAGAGACATAGAGTAGCACTTTCATTCTGCTCAGTTTAGCTTTTATATACTTGGACAATACACTCCCGAGTCTTGGGTAGACCTACAGCTTAGACCTATTGTTCTGTATTATTCAGTTGACCCTGAATTTAATTAGAGACAAATCATCCTGTTTTATTTTTGATAGGTAAGCCGCATGACAGGCTTACTCTCACAGGATGTCAAAGACACCACTGTCTGAGAAGCTACAGATGACCACTCCTGAATAATCTAAGGCTACATTGCTAAGCAAGANCACTCCTGAATAATCTAAGGCTACATGGCTAAGCAAGAACAAGTAGTAGAGGAATAGGATGTTTCAAAAATGCAGCAGGACACAGTTAAAAATAAAGGAGAGATATTTTGAAATCATTGTTAACCTTGACTAAATAACCCCAAGGACAAGAAAGCCCTCGTGGCCATTGCTATAAGACCAATTGGATGAAGAAAGGAGAGTTTCAGCTATTTGAAGCCCTATTATTTACACTTCTTTTATTTTAACATATGTACCCAAACCCCAGCTACCATCCTCTGTAATACTGTTTTCTGGTACCTGGCAGGTTCTGGTGTTTAAATGCTGCTATTTCATTGGGACATCTTCATGTCTGTAACAGAACCTAAATTTCACTGCAGAAAGGAAAGGGAATGGATATGCTCTGAGTTACAATTGCAAATTCAGCTTCAGAGCACTTTGAAAGCTGCCACGAGGCATTCCCAGCAGGAATTAGTGTCCAGCTGGGACCAAGCAACAGTGTCTGTCTGACTTCAGAAGCCATAAAAATATAGAAGCAACACTTAACACTGGAAGAAAATGCCTTTTTTCCCTTTCCCTATCTTGCCTCTGCTGCTTAAATTGCCAAATAGCATTATTCAAAAAGGGCTCCTTAAGAAGCTTCCATTTGGGTTTTCAGGAAGTACTAAATGAGAGATCAAGGCCAAATATGACCAGAACTCAGCTTTGGTGAAAAATGTTGATGTTGAAACCAAGTATTTCACATCTGAAAAAGCGTTCACTGCTCAGGCAGAAGGGAAAAGAGGGGCAAGAAATATATATGTGTATGTTTCTGTATGACATCAGCTCTGCGTTCAGTTTACCATTCACAATTCACAATGCTTGCGCTGGAATTAAACAGAACAGAGTATGAACAAAAGCCCAATTCTGTCTTGTATTCCTCCTGATTTTGGCTTGTTTCCTTTACCTAAAAGCTCAAAGGCTTTCCTGGCCAGTATTTCTGGAAAGAGGTTGGCTGGTATTGCAAGTTTCTAGCTGCTCCTTGACTTAGAGTAGACCTACAGGAATTCATGCTATCCCAGCAAGGGGCTGTGGCTACCTAGGTCAGCAAAAGCCCTGCTGCATCAGGATTGAAATCAAGAGCAGAGCTTCTCAGCACCCATATTCTTCACTAAGGCAAGTCCCACCTCCTGCAAGTGTCTGCATTACTCTACACCACCAAACCAGAGCTACTCTCTGTCTAGGGCTCCATGTTCCTCTCTGGATTACACTGTTTCCTGACCCACTAAAAAATACATGAGATTACAGCCAGGGTCAGCGCCACTATGAACTCCACTACCTACCTGTGCTTTGGCACCTCAGCATCTCTCTTGGAATATAACTGAGCACAGCCCATGGCCTCAGCCACAGACCTGCAATGCGAGTCCTCTCATGTGAGCCAGCATATGAGGGAACAGATGATTAAAGAGACCAAAAATGCTTTGCACATGGAGATTAATGCAAGATATTCATTGCCTTTAATGGAGGACATTAGCCCTCCATGAGGTCAGATGAAAGAACCAGAGACAGAACCAAACAGATGTGTCTTTGCTTGAAGTCCCCCTGAACTCTGGAATAAAGTCAAGAATGGAACTTCTGATAAAGTTTTCATGGTAAGACCTTCCTCTGGATATATTAAAGAGAACATATTCCTATCCCCAGCAAGCTCAGAGCAGCTGCCTCCAAGTACCCAAGTGCAATAGCTTGCAAGAAAAACAAAAAACTCCCTGACTCAGTACCTGGCTTTCCAAACCCGCCACTACTTTAAAAACCAACCCTCACACAGGAAAACAGAGACATGCTGTCAACTCCGTTATCCACAACTGCAGATAAACCCTGATGACACAATATTTTTCCCAAGTGATATTGTGACCTGGGGCAACATAAGTGCCTCAGTCTCCCCTTTCCACCTGGATGCATCTTTCTTGGTATATCTGCTACTACACTGTATTGCTCAGTAAGAAATTAGAATTCAAAGAGCAGGGATGTATCAGTCTTCTGACTCTAAGAAACACATGAATCAGACAGTTCCTATTTAGTATGCAGGAGAGAAGCATACGTGCCTTTTATGGTTAAACATGGATGCTATCTTTGTTGAGGAGAGGAAAGGAAATGTCCCCATTATAATCTATGATTTATTTCTCCTAGCACTGTGTGACTGTATTTACAGGAAGTTTCTTCTTTTGGAAGCAGGTAGGTTCATCTACAGTTTCACAGTGGTCACAGGAGGATTTTCCTTCCCTCCTGGAAAGCATCCAGTCCTTTTTCTCTCTAAGGACAGGGTAATCCCCCCCTGCCTCAAGAAGAGCAGAGGGCTGGAAACCTGCCATGGAAGACTGTTGCATCAGTTTAATTTTACTGGTAACAATAAAGAGGGTCAATGCCCAATTCTAGAGACAGTGACATGCATACTAAAGCTGCTGATTTTTCAGCTCCTGCTCCTTGAACAAAATGATACAGAGCTGTAGTGCTAGAACTGCCTGTAGCATACTGTAGCCAGAGGGTTGCCAAGGAGCCAAATGCAGCAGGAACTCACCTCATTTCTCAGAAAGACTCAGAATTACAGCTTCTGCTTCAGACAGGAAACAGAGTGTATGAGCCCTGAGACTCTACCGTAGACTTGCAGTCTGTGGGAGAATATAGCACCTCATTTTATGCCTTCCTGTCCTACTCCAAGCTTTCTTATTTAGCTTGCACAGGTTTGTGAAGGATAAGTCCCAAACAAAAAGGTCCTCTTGGGATGGCAGCTGAGGAAGCCATGTTTACCTTTCTCACCTGTGCTTCCCCACCATGCTCTCTGTGCAGCAGTACTGCCTTCTCCAGCTCACGCAGACCAACTGAGCTGTTGCATAAGCATGCCCTGTATGGCCACAGTCATCAGATGAATTGACACAGATTAATTGTCAGGCTTTCACTAACCCCCTTCATTTTGAGTGAAGTGAGTGATAGGCAGCACTCATAAAAGCAGCTTCACCAGTAGATTACATATCTTCCACAAAGAGCTAACAGCAAGTTGCCAGCGATCTTGTGTGACAACATGAGTGCAGATAGAAAAGGATGTACCACAGATGCGAAAGCCCAGTTTCAGACAGCTTCAAAGTTCATTAAATCACTGAGTCCAGTGGCTAAGAAGTTCTGAAGATCTAAAACAAATCAAAGGGAAAGACTGGGCACATGTCACACTTACACCTTTTGGAGTGGAGGCCTAAAATACAAATTTACCTCTTGTCTAAGGCAGATGCCCATCTCAGTAACACAGCATTTTCTCTGTGGTTTTCCTGCCCCCAAAACTCTTCCAAATCTGTTTTAATGCTGCTAAAGGACTTGTGCATTGTTTTTCTTCCCCAGAATCCTTGTTTACAGCCTGCAGGTATAAGCAGGCCTGTTGAGGACAAGAAAAAAAATTTACAGCATGTTTTATGAAACAATATCATGTATGTAGCACTGCAGAGGTATGTGCTCCAGAAGTCTGGACAATGTGAATACCACATCCTTAAATGTACTCACAGGATTGAGACAGTGATGTAGGTATGTAAAGTTGTGTTCCCAGAGTAGTAATATTTGATATTATTGGCATACAAAAGAGCAGAGCACATTTGAATGCTATTCAGTTGCTCCTCCTCTCAACATTACAGATCTTTAAAAAATACCTTATCAGGCTTGAAAGAGCTTGGTCTATTGCTTCATATAAGATTATATCTTGGAATACCATTGTATATTACATATGGTGTATTACAATAAGAAATTAGCTTTCTGTAGATCGCACTAGTGAAATAAGTTCCAATGGCCAGCAAAGTTTTGGCTGAAAAGTGTTACTAGCTAATATTGTCAAGGATGATGTCTCAAACAGAATAACTGTGGCAAAAGTCTATTATGTAATTGTGATATGAGGCCCTCGGGCATTAAACTCAGCTGAAACTTCATGGGGGGGGGGGAAGTAAAAATAAGGGAGAGGCTTCATGAAATTCCTGTGTTTTATTATGAAAATTCAAACTAGCACTACTTCAAGTTCTTTGTAGCTGAAACTGTCCATAGACTTTTAAAGATACATATGCCTCCAAAACCAGCAAAAGGCAGTCTGGTCTATAATTAAACCTGGTCTACCAGAACACTGAAGTAATTCCAAAATATTAGCTTATCCTGGTGGGATGTTGAGTTGCTAGAAAGGCTCCTTATTTCCCATGTTCCTTTACTTGTAACTTTCCAGAATATCCAGATTTCTTCCTACAATAAAAGAACTTGTAGGACTTATGAATATGTTTAGGTTGGAGTAACTCCCCTTACATGATCTTAAATGAGAAAGTCAAACTACTCTATCCCTGCACTCCAGTCAGCCAACACTAACACTGTGTTCAAATGAGCTAGGCTTGAGATGGGAAGAAATGATTTGAACCTCACACACACTTTTGTTCTGTTACATGAGGACATTGGCAGGTTTAACAAGACAGCTGGGTTCTAAATCAGTTCTTACTACTCTAGAAAAAAACCCTAACCCCCCCTCTCCCCCAGAAATGCAAAAAAATAATCCCATCCCAAGCCCCCAGGTATGTTTGAGACATCCTCAGTGGAAAACATCTGGTCATTTCTTTAAAAAAAAAAAGAAAAAGGAAAGGAACATTAATGATGAATGAGAAAGAGGGCAGAAAAGCAATTATATTTTTGTAACACCACTCTATAAATTAATGGTATGCTTCAGTGTGAACTCTATTCATTTCTGGTCACACATCCTGGGCAGAAACTGCAGTGACAGGGAAAAGCAAAGTCACAAGTGTTCTTTCTGTTCTGTGTTTGCCAACACACTTTCATCTGCTTTCACACATTTTGCTCCTCTATGTCATTTTGACTCTTCAGCCAGATCCTTTGTTATGTGAAAGGCTTTTCTTGACTGGTACTGTCTGCTTCTGGGGACTCTCTTCTTACAATGAAACACTAACTAGTAAGTTGTTGGTATCCCTAAGGACACGGAACTCCAAGTGATGGCAAAATTTTTTAATGACTTATATGGTCCTTCTCAAACAAACTCCCATAGGAATCTTTCATGCTAGAGTCACCCATCCTCTTGGAACAACTGCTTCACAACCTGTGAAGTTGCTGCTCTAAACCCCTGTGCTTTTGTCATACCCAAAATAGTTCATGTATGTTTGGTGGCAATTCCCCTGTTATTACTGCTTCACTGACTGATTTCTCCAAAATCCCTCTCAGCAGCATGTATGCAGTATCTATTTATTGAGGAAAAAGCTGTTTGCACAAGCTGTTAGTCCACCTCTAATCAGATGTGGGAGATTTCTATCTATACAGACTGTCACATGTATTTCACTAAAATTTTACCTCATCAGTTTATTCAGAATAATTTCTTGCTTTAGAGTTACAGGACTCCCTTCACACCTCTGTAACCTAAGCTGTCCTTTGGGTATACTTCATAGCCAGGAATTACAGTATCTTACTGATTTTTGTCATTGCATCATATTTCAAGCTGTCTGTTGAGTAATGTCTATGCTATCAAGGTCCTCTTCTCATAGTAAGCAGGAGTGTCTAGGGCTGTCAATCTTACTGCCATTCATAAGTACTAACATCCACTAAAAATAAATTAGAACAAAAGTGATATGACAATGAAAAGCTGTAATGTGAATATATTGAAGAAAAAGGCTTTTGTTAAATTTGACTCACATGGAATGTGTCATACAACATGACCCAAACTGTTTGACAAGAACAAATTATCACAAGATTCTCTATAAAAATAAGCCGAATCCATTAAAATATACAAATAAATCCCAGCTATGAGATCAGCAGCCTGTATTACAGGAAACTCTGTTTACTAGGTTACACTATTGAATTAAAAAATAGCAAATGTTCTTATCAATAATCAATCAAGAGCTCCTTCTTTTTTCATAATGGAGGCATTTTTAAAATCTTCAACTGAAATCAACTTCAAAACTAGGTGGTGGAATTCCATAGAGTTACTATAATATTGAATAAAACAGAGATGTAAAAGATGAAAAAAACCTGACACCAACAAAATGTAGATTAACTGCAGAAACAGACAAAAGGCCACAGCAGCAGATCAAAGAGACAGCAGCTTGGCAAAGTATGATGGAGCATTACCATAATGAATTTTGTGAGTAAGCAGTGTCCTTTAAAATAATTCTTTTGATCTCTTAAGAAGGCATTAGCTATGATCAAGAAAGCTTATCTTTTACTTAGCAAAAAATAAAAACTGAAATTAAAAGAGGAATAGGCTTATAGAAGATTTAACTTTAGCCCATTTCCAGCACCTCCATCATGATGTTTCATAGATTTGTAACAGGCTTACCCTGATTATCTAGTCTGGCCTTCTGAATTCCAGCCAAAAGAACTTCCTGCAGCAATTCCTGACTTGTACACTCCAAGATCAATTTCCTCCTGTTTTCTTTCAGGATTAAGAATGAAAGTGAGATACCAGACAGATACTTAAATTTAACTAGATTCCAGATCAGTTTCCTGGACTAGAAGGAGGTGCAGTTCATCAAATGCTTGAGTTGAGATTAAACTCAAGGCTTTCCTGTAACAAATGTAAAATTGAACACTCCCAACCCAAGGACAGATAGAGGGAGTTGGGCTGCTCTTAGGCTGCTAAGGTGGGATAGTAAAGCCTGACAGAAAAGACCTGAGAATCTGGGTTTGCTGTTCCCACTGTCGCTGACTGCACAGTAGATTGGGCAACAAACACCACTGCCTATACAACCAATTCTGCGCTCCCATTTCTCTCCATCCCACAGTAAAGAGATCTACACACACACACACACACACACACACACACACACAAACACAAACACAAACTTTTCTCTCAGGAAAAACAGGAGCCATCAACAATCAGAGCCGTAGCTTTGCAGGGGACTGCAAGCCAGCAAAAGCATGGGACTACAGTTGCCATGGGCAACTGGCTGCCTGTGTCTCTTCCTCGACCAAGCCTCTTCTGGCTGTGCTGGGCTTTCAGTGAGCAGACAGAACCACAGTACTTCCACAGGAAGAGTCTAAAATATTGGAGGGAACATGCCTTGTTCTGTTTAGGTCTTGATCCAAACTAGACTAGCAAGTCTACAGGAATCACAGAGCAGACTGTTGCCCACCTAGGCATCCAGCTGCCTGCTGGATCCGACAGGCCAGGCCAGGCCGTGCACCGGCACATCAAAAGGAGCTGTAACTGTCATTACAGCTGATATAATGAAGGTATGGTGCTAATCACTGTTTGGAGCAGGAGTCTGCTCTTCTGAGAAATTTTCCTGAATGCTGTTAAAGGGCCCCTGGTTGTTTTCAAATGAGCAAGTGAAATCTAAGGCGCTCAGATCTGCTAACAATTATCTTCAGAGCCACTCTTGCTGCTGCCTTTCTCAACTCTGTCCATCACACAGCTGCCTCAGAGCAGGAGCTGCATGGCAGGTTGAGCAC
Organism: Hypocryptadius cinnamomeus; assembly: GCA_013400635.1. NCBI lineage: Eukaryota > Metazoa > Chordata > Aves > Passeriformes > Zosteropidae > Hypocryptadius > Hypocryptadius cinnamomeus. The sequence continues at coordinate 13,116 of VYZP01039637.1, read as the reverse complement.
TCTGTGGGGTGGGCAGCCATTATGTCTTATTAACTTTGAGTGACTAAGCCTTTTGTGCAAGAACTGAATATAATTAAGACACATTTTTATTGCTAAGCAGTTAGAATGAGGAGCCAGGTTTGGTCTTTTCTCTTCACTCTACCAATGAATTTGTGATAAATAGCAATGCTGAAGTTAAGAAAAATCTAAGATTATTTCTTGACAAAACAATAATAACACTAGCCAAAAGTAGAATGCAAAAGAACAATGACTACATATTATTTAAGCCACATAGACATCTGATGAAAAAGGCAGGTATCTCATTTCAGAAAATGCAGAGTTACTCAAAATGTGGGAACAACGATTTACACAAGTTCCTTTCCATACTTAGTATAGCTGTTGACTTTGGAAGATTCCATTTTCCAGTCTTGACTTAAGCTAGAGAAACTGCCAGAGCCATCTTAAATTATTTAAAAGAGGCTTCAACAAGCTGGATATCCCTTCTACCCTTGTGGGAATTCCTGCAAGGAACGGATCAGGCTGAAATATGCCAAAAAACAATGTTTGGCATAAGTGAGTAACTGTGGCTGCTGCTGCTACAGTAATTTAAGAAAGGCAGCAGCTGGGAAAAACTGTTTCTCATGGTAACCCTTTCCATGTGTGTCCTCCACCCAGATGTAAAGTCAAAGACCCTCCTCTCAAAGGAGCGGCTTTGAACTTCTTAAGTGATATTTAACTCCAGCAACATAAACACTTTATCGTTGGTATAAAGCAACCAGTAAAATAAGATACCACACCCCAAAGACTCCAGGCCTTTGGAGAGAATAGTTAATGCAGAAGAAAGAGACAAAACCTTGCTTTGCTTAGGAATCCTAAGAATTGTGCTACATTTTAACATCATTGTTTGAAGTCAGAGAATGCAAAGCCACTCAGAGAGATTTTTATCTCCTCAGCTCAAACAACAGTGGTAATAGAGACTCCACCATCTGAGTGCGCCTATGACCTGATTTTTGGCTGCTTCTCTGAGACACTTTTGAATTCATATGCTTTTAATTTTTGAAAGAAAAAGTGTTTGGGAAAGGAAGTGAGTATGAAAAATATATCTGCAATCTGGGAGCTACAGTTAACAGAAAGGAATCGTCTGTTTCTTATTTTTGTATATAAACACACAAAGTGATGCTGAAGGCCTCTAGATTCTCCAAGTTTTTCAGAGTATAATGAAAAAAGCAGCACCCATAATCTTACATACAGCTTGTCACATACAGATTGATGCTACTCACCCATGGAGGAGAAGCACTGAGGTCTCAGCATACTCTCCCCACTCCCAACAAGCCATTTCCAGAGCCTTGTGGTACTGACACAAGGAATTCCACAGACTCTTCATCTAGCCATTTTGTTTACATAAATGAAAAACATTTTGATCACACTGTTGAATGGTGGAGTTTCATCTATTTAATACTGTAAGAAATATTTTACGCTAGAGCGGGGCCAAGTATCTAATACCTTTGTATTTCTTGAATGAAAACTGGAAGAGAAAGGGGAACATATTCGTTTGAACAAAATGGCTTTATTTTCAGTGGTAGTTTCACTTCCATCCAAATTGTCTCCTATTATTCTGCAAACATCCACACTAGCTGCTTTATAGCTGTAAAAACCCATTCAAAATGCTCAAGAATGGCTTATAACTCTATGTGCAAAAGGATATATCATATTTACATGACTACTTGTGGAGGAACTGTTCAAGAAATAAGCTGAAAAAGGCCTGAGAACTCTGGGGGAATGCTATAAAACTTGGGCCATCAAGCACACAAATAGGGTAAGACAGTCTGCTTTCAAAGTAGAGCAGCAAACAATTAATGAGAAATGTATTGGATGACAACCCTTATCAGCCACTTCTGAAATAATTGCGAGTATGTTTACAAAACTCAGAGTGTATTCAATGACAATTTGAAAAGTGAGTATGAAGCTCAATTCATTAAATAGGTTAATTATTTCAAATAGTTCAACTACCTCCTGTAAATCACAATCTGAAGAATGCAGCTCTGCCTGAGAAGAGCTTCTGTTTGGCATGGCTTGTCACCATGGCCTTTCCTATGCCTTCTGGTTTATGCAGCCTGTGATGGCTCCAATACCTGTGTCCATGCAGTTGCTCACTGCTTTATGAAGGATTTATAATGGTATTAAAACACACTGTTTAAATACAAAGCAAAGCAACAAACACAAGCTTCTCCCCATTTTTGTCAACACTGTGAACATAGAAGGCTTGTGTGGATAAGGTTTACTCCTGAGGGACCCCCCAAAAAAGATTGCTGTTTGGATCTCCCCTGAAGCTGCCACACACCACCCAGCAGTTACCTGGCGTCTTCCTGCTGTGTCACCAACAGCCTCCTCAGTGGGGCGTCGATACCCATTTCCTCAGCAAGGCAGGACACATCTCCTTGGCAGGCACTGGCAGCCATTTCTTCAAAGGATATTGCCATCCATCTCCTCAGAGGGTCACTGTCATCTATTTCTTCAGGAAGGCAGCATTTGTCACCTTCGCAGGCACCTGCGGCCATCTCCTCAGCAGGGCACTGTCAGCCATTTTCTTACTGAGGCAGCACTCATCCCCTCAGCAGGCACTGACGGCTGTGAGCAGGCCCTGGCACCCCTCTCCTCAGCATAGCACTGGCAGCCATCTCCTCAGCAAAAGGCAGGCACTCATCTCCTCAGGTGGAGCCCACTCCCTGTCTCTGTGGTGCCAGGCACTTCTCAACAGCCCCTCTGGGGATCAGCGGGATGCTGGCCCTGTCGCTGACCCTGAGGTACATGGCTGCCCGCTGCCAGATGAACTGTGTGCCTGTGGCGGTGGGCATGGCAGCCTGGGACAAAGGCTGTTGGGATCAGGCAGCAGGGCAGTGCAGCTGGCACAGCAAAAGGTGGGGACTCACAGTGTTTCCTCAAGTTTCTGCTGCCCAGAGAGACTGCAGGATGGCGGCAGGGACACCAGCGTGTTGTCAAGTCTCTGTTGCCCACAGAGGCTGCGGGATGGCGGCAGAACTGTACACGAGGGCAAGTCACAGTGGCCAATCCCCACATGAGGGGAGAGAGCCCTGGTTTGGAAAGGCCGCAGGAGCAGATGAGGCAGTAAGATGTACAGATGGACACAGACCAGGACACCCAAAACTTTCTTTGTGCGAGGTATGTCTGTGAGGCCTGATCTTGTGGTCTCAGTCTGGGCTACAGTGACACTGCCGAGGTGTCGAAAGGCAGTGAACACACTGACTGATTGGAGTCTACTCCGATCCCTGCTCTCTACATGACAACAATGACACACAGCAGGTGAAATCCTAGAAGCTGTGGTGACTGAGCTGTGCCAGAGTGTGAGTGAGAGACTTTAAAGTATTTGACACAAAATGATGGTGCCATGCTGAAGTCTGGCAGCAGCGTGAGAGGCCTGGAACTTGTCCTCTGCACCCTCATGCTGTGAGCAGCCAGGTGAAATGAGATGTTGCTGCTGCTTCCTTGCACAGTTGATGGCTGGGATGCATTTTTCTGAGGAATTGCCAGAGGAATGGCAAAGGATAAAACTGAAGGTGTCCAAAAGCCTGCAAGTCAGGTAAGTGTGCTCTTGTCTTGCTTCCTCCTCAGACATTGGCCTTGTACTAGCTCCCAAGTACTAGAGAAATGGCAGACTTGGTGTGTTGTCTTAAATGCAGTAGTGGAAAAAATTTAAAAGGGTCCTTTGAATGCACAGACCTGAGAAAAATTTGGTTTAACAGGTGCTGAATCACAGAGAATATGCCATTGCTTCTGACAGTGAATGAGTCTTTGGAGAATCAAGCCCTGTGTCCCTTGTTACCTCACTAAGCTCTCAGGTTAACAGAGCAATAGCAAACTTGAAAGTTTACAGATTTTGCCAGTTCACACTCATGCCCAGGTTATCTCCATGGACTGAATTTGTTAGAAAACCTTAAAACTAATGAATTTCTAAATACCTATAGATTTGTGTAAAAGCATTGGAATTAAAACTATCTGTGCTTACTAGAAAAACCTGTCTAGCTAAATCAATCAATAGACACCCCTAATTACTAGAAAACTCTACTGACCATATTTGTAATTTAAATTATTGGAACAAGAAGAGCATTAAAGGAGTGAAAATCATGGTAAGGGAGCAAACTGGAAGCATTTTTATTCATGTTTTTGAGTACTTTTCCTTACCTTAATGTAGTTGGAACATAATTTGTGTCCGTCAATTTTTTAAAATCTATTCTAATCCAAGCATCTTAGAACATCTGGCTAAAAGGTAGGGCACTGTAAGCATCCAGCAAGCTGCTCATTGCTGATGCTCTTCTTCTGCACTACTGTCTTTTTTTAATTCAGGCAACAGTGTTTCACCTCTTCAGAGTGCATGGCATTTTCTCATTGTTTTGCACTAGCACAGGGTGTTGCAAACTGAAATGGAAATTTCAGTTGCAAATTTAAATGGAAAATATAACTAAACCCACATACTAAAATCTCCTGTGCATCTTCAGATTTTAATTACCTGACCCTGTTTGTCTTTCACATTCCTTTATTTCCCCAATCCAATCCATATCCCCAAATAACTTGACAGCGTGCCCTGAAATGTCCAGCAAGACTTACATATAGGTGGATATTGGTGGATATTTGTGGCATTTATTTGTTAACAGGAAACAATTTACTGCTAAATTGTTTCTGGTGATATGTATTAGATTGCTGCTATGTGGTACTTGCTGTGGGTTCATATGCCATATAATCTGTGTGCTTTATTACCTATAAAAGATTAATCATAAAGGCAGGCTGTATCTTCATCACAATCAAGGTAAAAAACCCTGCTTTTATGGTTGCCTGTTTTTTATTACCTACAGATTTTATAGCAACTATTAGATCTAAAATATAAAATTTATGTATGTTCAAAAAGTTTAAATGCAGCCAGGAAAAACTTTGCAGTCAGGAGAACACCCACAGTAAATGCAAGAGGGAACATTATGAAGTAGGTATCAGTGTATTGGCAACATTACTCAACACAGAAGATGAACTGAGAGTGTATTTCTCATGACTGACTTTTTCACACTAGAAAAATAGTGTTGGGTACTAGAAAATAAGTGTTGGGTTTGCATTCCAGGTTCTTGCTTAATTCATTATGCAGATATTACCACTATAGTAGACTATTTCTCAGCAAAAAGCCCTACCTTGCCCAAAAACCTTTTGGATGCATTTAACCCACTGCTTTGCCAGCAGGATTTAATAATTAGGAATCTTCTTCAGAAAAGAACTGCAACCAGGGATGCTGTGAGGGAAAAAAGGTAGTAGAGGAAGGCCTCCTACACATTTATTATATGTAAAGATATTTAAATTGTTGTCTTATGATGTTTGCAATGTAAGCCATATCAATCCTCTTTTTTTTGGTTAAGAGAAGATGGACAAGAGGTGAGTCTCAGAAATACTGTGCAAAGGGCAGCTCAGACAAATAAACAATTTATCAAGGAGCTCTTTCTGTTGTGTTATTAGGCTAATGGCATCAGACAAAATGCACAATGATGTGGCTTTGTGTTGTTTTTTTATGATGTAGTGGAATTGCCTGAAAAAATGTTTGCTTTCTTTAAGGGTTATCCCTACCTCCAAGCACAGCTTTTTCATATGTGAAAATGTCAGCTACTTCCATCCCAGGAAAATTACACAATTGCTGGTTACCAAAATCATCACAGTATAAACCCCACAAGACCAGACGTGCAACAGTCAGAAGGGATGAGGTTTTTCCTCAGCTTGTTTAAAATTCATTGCAATTTGGTTTTCCCCATAAAAACACTGAGTTTTAGTGCTAAAGAGTCAGTACAGATGCAATGTTAAACATCTTGCAAGACTTTCTACAAAACTACAGTAGACAAGAGGTGTCAGTTCTGATATTCCTAATGTAAAAAGCAGGTTGAAATTAGCTAGGTCTTAGAAATCTATACAGTCTTTCAGGCTTCCGTTGTACAGAAGGACAAAGCAGATTTTGTAAACTCGTATTAAATGTCCCTTCACTGGTTTTAAGATGTTGGTCATGCCTGTTTTAATGTCACCATACCACTTTTTTTCCCCTATACAAAACCAAGGAAAACAAGGTAAGACCAGAATCTTCCAAACAGCTGCAAAATTCTGGAAATTTTCAACTGGTCTGCCTTAAAAAAAGAAAGAACAGTATGTAGAGAGAGGAAATATCCTTGAAGGTGAATACAGAAGATCTCTTTAATAATGCCTGCAATGCCCCTCCTTTCTTTGTCAACCAAGTATTTCTGTATTCAATTGATTCACCTTCCCATGATGAGTTGGATGTTCCTATCCCTTGGTTATCACTGAGATGTTTGATTCTGGGCAAGCTGACAGAAATACACCATGGCAGCAGCATCTTCAAATTATGAACAGTGCAGGATTTCTGTGTAAACATCAATTTTTCCAGATTGCTACTGCCTGAAAGCTTTGGAACCTATGCTTACAACTTGTGCCTGCTCTAATAAATCTTGTGAATGTTTATGAGCAAAAATGTAGCTTGCAACAGTGCTGATTATAACAGCTCTGCTAGGGCAGGCCAGAACCAGGGCCTGACAACCTGAGTAATGCTGAAGTGTTGGCACCTGTTCACCTTAATGCTAATGCCTTCTTACATCCTTAGGCCAGCCCAGAGTGTTCACTCTTAGTGCTTCAAAAGCCTTTCTGAGAATTGGAGAGAACTGTGCCACTGTGGGAAAATAGGTGCTAAGTAGCCTGCATTAAGACTGTCAAACTGGCAATCCAGCTCCATCTGGATTCTGAATGATTTTCCATCATCATGTAACAGTATAAGGTTCATTTGCCATCTGGCTCCTGAATCAACTGCTGTCACAAAGCAGCACCCAGCTGGTCCAGGGTCAGAATTAATTTGTTATTTGGGATATATCCATTTTTAGGTGCCCGGCTTGAGTGATTCTCCTTGCTGACTGGTTATCAAAGGGGTTTGCCAGCAGTTGTTGTTCTGAAATACTGGGAAACTTTAGCAAACTCTGTAGTGGTACTCACTGAGGTCAGTGTTTCAGCAGCAGGGAAGACCTGGAGCAGACGTTGTTACAATAGCTGGGGTGTCTGCATGCACTGAGTTCATTGGCTTATTTGGAACTCAGGCACTTCGGTCTTTTCTGTACTGATTTTTGTTGGTGGCTTTAGGAACGAGAAATACTAAAGTGAAAGAAAGTAAAAAAAAAGAGCACCATCTTTAAATGCATTACATTTGGGACCCAACTGTTGAAGTTCTGGAAAGTAATCATGGCTTCTAAAAACTTCTGCATATTTGCTTTATTCTTTTGGACATCATCAGTCCTTTCACAGTCTCAATTGTTTATCCTTTTCACTGAGCTTTTCTCTGAACGTAGCTGGTTCAAAGGTGTAATGAAGGGAACTCATTCAATGAAAGATTCTCTTTGCCCTGAGGAAACTGTGAGGTGGAGGAGTATTTTGCGATGAGCACTCAACAACCACGCACAAGGGGTAAAAGAGCCATTGGTTATGGGGCTCTCCAGCTACTGGAATACTTCATTTCTCATCTTTATTTCTTTTAAAGCCCTTTGTAATAAAGCTACAGCCTGAAGTGGAAGAACTCAGCTGTAAAGCTTCACTGCAAGGCAGCAAATTGCACTGTAGCATAATATCAACCTGATCTAAGATTCATGGAATGAATTATACATATTACATTGCCTTAAAAATGAAACCTGGTGAAGTATTACTGTAATTTGAAAATCTAAGTAGATTTGTACAGTAAGATTTAAAATTTAAACCTGTTTAAATATTAAGCTGATTGGGAAAAAATATTTTTGAAAAATGGTATTCAATAGTAAAAGAATCTCCATTCAGAAGAAAGACAGCCCCAAACTAATTTTGTCATAAGAAAAAAACATAAAGAAACCATATTCACTGGGCAACTTCCATCTAGGAAAGCACATAAAATCACAGTCACCTGAACATGTTAATTCCCATTAATGTAAATTCATGCTGAATTAGGAATTCAAAGGAATGCAAGGTATCATCCCTCCAGGATAACAGATTTGGGCAATATGAATTGTGCTAAATTTATTTTACTGATTTATTTTGATCAAGTAAAAAAAAAAATTACTGTCGGTAGGTGATGTAGGACTTTTTCTATATATTTCTAGCAGCAGAAACCATAGTGGTGACTAAATCCCAGGGTCTTGATTGCTGCTGTCTGTTCTCAGGTGAAGTGGTGTTTTAGCCCACATCCTCCAGCAACCTTTACCTCTTGTCACAGCAGAAGAGACACCTCTGTGAGAGTGCAGTGTCAGTTCTATCCTTGATCTGCTGCTCAGTTGACCAGACCAAGGACCACACTGATCTTTCGATTTTATTAACATTATCCTGCTGGAGTTTCATTTTACCTCTCCGTCTATAAGTGTTGCAGGATTTTATAGGTACCCTTTTCCTGCTGAATAATGATTGACCATGATCCTGTTTACATAGCAGCATTGTTTAGCTCTGATAAGGATGGTGGTAGAATGTTTTACTTAGCAGAAAGGAGAGACTTGCCCAAACACTGTCTCACAAATGTACTTACATTAGTGAGGTCATCTTGAAACTGATCTGAAATCAAGCATTGGTTTTAATCTCAGCATTACTTGGTATGCTTCATACACCATGTGTTCTCTAAACAAATGTGCACTAAAGAGGGCTGGTGAAGTTAACCAGACAGATGGCTGAAATCCCACATGTGAGATGGATTGGTAAATGAATAGGTAAGGACACGGATGGGTGTTTCAAAAGGCAGAGAAAAGGGTAGTTGATTACAAGGCTAGATAGAAAATGGAAGGTTTTATAAAAAGAAATATGGGATAATATAAACAGAGCCCTTAATCCAGTTGACTGTAAATCCCTTTTTCTTAATTGGTTTAGAAACTGTGGGCTGTAATGTGAGACAGAGGGCTCTCAGCTGCTTTTCTTCTTTGCTGTCTGGAATCACATTAAGTGGGAAACAATAGCAGAGCTGACATCTCCTTGTCTGTAGGGGCACTTGGAGCTAATCTGCTATTGAGACTAATACAATTATATGGGATTATAGGATTGCCACTGATATACAGATTAGGGAACTCCCAAAGGGAGCTGCATCTTAGGGTATTACAAAGGAAGAAAATTTTTATGCAAGGGCCCCGATTACCCAGAAGTCAAGGGGAAAAGCCACGAAGACACATTCAGACTTATTTTTTGCAGATTTTTGTACCTACACAAGGTTCTCAACCCAGGAGCAGGCAAATAATGCGAAAGACTTTAATATGTATTGTTTACTCCATACACAATGCTCAAGTGCTCTCCTAAGCAATCTGAAGTCACAGACAAAAATGCTTATTTCAATTGCTGTCTTGCAAGGAAACCACTTTAATGCAGCAACTTGAAATGAAGGCACAACCTAGATCCAGATTTCATATAGCAGCTAGCTGTCCTTGCTCTCTCCTTTCTTGTGCATGCACAACATGTAAAGACACCAGCCCGCAAACAGAATGATGTAAAGTCTCTTGGGTGAGTTCTGAATGCCCATAAATACCACAGTTGTGAGCCTGGTCCTTACATCCTCTCACAGTTTTACTCTGTACTCTCAGAAGAATGAACACAGAGCAGGGTTACCACAGCTCACCGTGAATGTGTGTGCTGTAGGCATTGAGCTGACACTTCTGCTACCAGCTTCTGGGTGCCTTAAGCTTTTAATGAGTTGCACTCTTAACAACACCATAAGGTGTGTAAATAAAAATGTCTTAAATTTAAAGCTTGTTAACCAACTCACCACAAGTCACATAAAAACCTGCATTAGTGTAGCTATCCCAAGCCTCTAGTTACGAGGCCATGTTTCACATAAAACCCCTTCAATTAATATATTTCATACATATTATTTTTCCCTGGCCAGTTGGCAACAAAATGTAAGCATGCTGTTCCCATCACTCCTATTCTCAACTCCAGGACAAACAGCTGCAATGCTGTTTAACAGCACTTGCTCTTTTGACAATAGCAAGTAAAGAACTTCAACATAGCTTCCCACTTCCTGTTCTAAGTTTGGTCCAGGTATCTAGTAAGAGATTCCTGAGTTCTAGCGTCAGAAGAAAAACAGAAACATGAAAATTAAGTATAATGATCTCATAGCAATGAATCATGGCAAAACTAGGAATAAAATTTGATTGACAGCAAAGCACAGTACTTGCTGGATCATATGGTTGTAACTCAGACCTGGTCATTAGCAACTGTGGTGAAGGAGAGGATTGGTTTTCTCATTCACAACTTTAAAATATTTTTCCACACATGCACGATGAAAATTATAAGAGAAATATATAAGAGAACTAATGGTGCTGCTTTTCCTTTTTTAAATGTAGGCAAGTGCATTTTT
>VYZP01039636.1:24569-47837 GCA_013400635.1 Hypocryptadius cinnamomeus | reverse complement strand
TTTTTTTTTTTTTTTTTTTTTTTGTGGCAAGTGCCTGGCAGGCAAAGCAGCAGCTGTTCCCAAATATTACCTAACATCTGGAGGAGGAGGAGCAGGACAGTGGTATCAAGGACACAAGCACAGTCAAGGGAGCAGGGAAGAGTCAGCAAATCCTGATTGTTCCTTTGGTGCTTTTTGGGGTACAAATCCTCTTAGGATGGCAGAGGGGTGTAGAGATGCTTTTACAAGGGCTCTAGGGACACCTCAGAGCCTCTTGAGTGCCTAAAGGGGCTCCAAGGGAGCTGGAGAGGGGCTTTGGACAAGGGATGGAGTGCCAGCACAAGGGGGGGTGGCTTCAGAGTGACAGAGGGTGGGACTAGGTGGAATGTTGGGAAGAAATTCTTCCCTGTGAGGGTGCTGAGGCCCTGGCACAGGTTGCCCAGAGAAGCTGTGGCTGCCCCATCCCTGACAGTGTCCAAGGCCAGGTTGGACGGGGCTTGGAGCAACCTGGGATAGTGGAAGGTGTCCTTGCCCACGGACGTGGATGGGTTTTAAGATCCCTTCCACCCAAACCATTCTGTGATTCCATGACATTGTGCACAGTGGCCAAAGAGCCGTTTTTGAAGTACTGAGAGCCCAGTATCCATCTGTTCCAGCCACTCGCCAGATCGAGATCCTGGAGCTGGAGGATTTGGAGAGGGAGTGTCTGCTGGCGCGGATCCGGCTCACCCTGGTGGAACACGACGTGTCGGCGGCAGCTGTGGCAGGTGAGGGGGGTTCAGCTGCTCTGTCCTGTCCCAGAGGCAAACCCAGAAGCTGCCAGGGACCATCAAATTCCCATTCCTACCATGTAATCCAGCCACTGACTTCAGCAGGTTCTGAGATGCACATCAGGAGAACCAATTTTAAGTTTTCCACCTTTTTTTTGGCTTTTTCAAGCTCTGGTGGTCTGCAGTGGGGTTGGGATGAGCTTCTGAGTTGGGACAAAAAAAGGCATTTTGGAAATAATGGAAGCATAGAATTATTAAAGTTGGAAAAGACCTCCAAGATCATTAAATCCAACCTTTTTAATTGATGAATAATTTATTTTCCTGGACAATCCTGCTCCAAGGAACAGTGCTAAAAAGTTGTGAAAGTAGTTCCTTTCTGGGAAGCAGGAAGGTGTAGCTCTCCCACCTGGAGTATTTTAGTATCTCTGGTACAAGTTACACAACATCTCCACATCTTTCCCCTCTAAATGTCAGGAGGAGGTGACTTCCCAGCACGGGATTGCAGGGAAAGGATGGAACAGCTGCTTTGAGGGCAGAGTGGTGACGCAGGGGGCGAGTGCCACAGTTTCTGTGCTGCCAGAATATGTATGCTTGGATGCAGGCCTGTGATGAGGCTGTCCCCTCCCTAACCTCAATGATCTTGGGGATCTTTTTCCAACCTTAACAATCCAATGATTCGGAACAGCGGCAGCATTTCCCTATCATGTCTTGCTACCTGTATCCCTCCCTTGTCCCTCTCCAGCTGGTGCTCCATCAGGGACAGCTCTGTGGGTCACAGCTGCTCTGTCCAGTCCCTTCAGGGATAGCTGCTGGGCTCATGGAATGCTCTGGAGGCCAGGAAAGCCTCCAGCCATGGATTGAGGAGCACTGCTGCAGGGTGTTGGAGGCTGCTGACGCCCTGCTGCTGCATCTCTCAATGGGTAACACAGGGCGAGGCCCTGGTGAGCACTGGGGTGTTACTGGGGAGGCTTTACCTGCTCTTCCTCCCCTTCAGGCAACTCCACACCCGAGGAAACGGTGTCTCTGCTGGTCCGGGCCGGGCTCTTCGACTCGGCCATCACCCTGTGCCAAACCTTCAAGCTGCCCTTGACGCCCATCTTTGAGGGCCTGACCTTCAAGTACGTCCGGGTGTCCTCCCGCCTCGGGGGATGCAGGGGCTTGGGTGTGGAACTTGCCCAAGAGCCTGCTTTCCCTGCCAGTCCAGCTGTGTTGTTTGTTGGGAATAGTCCTGCAAGGGGTGGCTTTGATGCTGGTGGGAAGGGGCTGGGCTCTGGGGGGACCCACCTTCCCATGGCTTTTGGTTGTGCAGGTGCATCAAGCTCCAGCTGGGAGGGGAAGCAGCACAGGCCAAGGCCTGGGACTGGCTGGCAGCCAACCAGCTCTCAGCTCTGGTCACCACCAAGGAGTCCAGGTAGGTTTATCTCCACAGTTTGGGAGAAGGAGGATCTGGAGACAGGAGCTCTGTGCAAATCCAGAGGATCACAGATCCTTAAAACTCCTAAGGCCAGAACAGTGGGCACAGGATGTGGGGGGAGCTGTGCTTCCACCCTGTCCCCACATCACCTGGAGCACACCCTGGCCTCACAGATGGGGCAGGAGCTGCTGGCACGTGTTCCACGGGGAACTGTTTCCTTGCAGTGCCACAGATGAAGCCTGGAGGCTGCTGTCATCCTACTTGGAGCGTTACCCATCCCAGAACAGCCTGTACCATCGCTGCGTCATCAACAAACTCCTGGCACACGGGATACCTCTGCCCAACTGGCTCATTAACAGCTACAAGGTGAGAACAGGGACACAGCTGTCCCCAAAAACCCCAAAATTCCAGGTGTCCCAGAGCTGCCGGATCACCCTCACTCCACTGGACACCTGCCAGGTGCTCTGTGCCTGGTACCAAGGCTCAGAGCAGGTTGTCTCAGTGTGGTCCCAGTCCTGGTCACATTCCCTGGCTGAGTTTCCCTCTTTCTGGCAGGAAGTGGACGCTGCCGAGCTGCTGCGCCTGTACCTGAACTACGACCTGCTGGAGGAGGCCGTGGATTTGGTCCTGGAGTACGTGGATGCTGTGCTGGGCAAAGGGCACCAATATTTTGGGATCGAGGTGAGCTCACCCGCTGTTGGGATGTGGCGGGATGTTCCTTGGGGACGTGATGTGAGGGTTCCTGTCCATTCCAGGTGCCTCTGTCCCCAGCGTCCCCCACGATGTGGCTTCCCTACACTGCCATAGACCAGCTGCTGCAGGCGCTGCGGGAGAGCAGCGCCAGCGAGAACAGCGTCGTGGTGGGTACCGAGCTCCGGGGGTGGGGCGGTGGGACAGGGTGGGACCCCTCGTGACTCCTGCCTCTCCCAGCTCTACGAGAAGCTGAATGACAGGATGGAGGACTACCAGCAGAAGGTCAGCGTGGCCACCATGGAGCGCCTGTACTGCCGGCCCTAGTCCAGGTGACGTCCCCGGGAGCGTCACCATCCCACCTCGCGGTGCTGGTTTTACCCGTTGGTTTTCCATAAGGATCCGGTTCAGGGAGGTGGAGTGCCGAAGGGCGTGTCCCCTCACTGTCCCTTTTGTGGGCAGCGGGGGAGCAACAGAGCTGGGGTGTGTGGCCATGGCACCCCTTTGCTCTCTGCCTCCTCCAGATATGGAACTGTTGGCAATTTCTTTTATTTATTGGTATGTTTTTGGATCAACTTTAATAAAATGGAAGTGTTATTTGAGGTGTGCATAAGGATGTGGTGGCAAAAGTGGGGACTGTGGTGGTCCTCTTCAGGGATCATCCCTGTACTGCCCTTGCTCTAGGGCTGAGGTATAGGGCAGGATGGAGCTATATCCTTAGTGGATATAGCTCAAGGGAGGTTCAAGGGAAGGGGATATAGGATAATAAGGGGCTATAGCCCCAGGAAGAACCTATAGGGTTGTGCTATAGGGTAGCATGGGCCCGCAGCCCTGGAGGGCAGGACCATGCTGTGGGGCAGGACGGAGCCGCAGGTCCGGATGGAGCCATGACCTCTGGCTCGGCCCCATCCATAGGGAGCGCGTCTCGCGCAGGCTCCGCCCCTTTTGGTGACGTCAACGTCCCGCCCCCTGCGCGCGCGGCCACAGCCCTGAGGCGCAGCCGCCGCCGCCGCCGCCATGGGGAAGAAGGCGCGGGCAGCACCCGGGCGCCGGCCCATCCTGCAGCTCTCCCCGCCCGCGCCGCGCCGCGACGAGGCGGCAGGACCCGCGGGCGAGGGGGGCGACTCGGGCTCCGAGCCGGGTAAGGCGAAGAAGGCGGGTGGAAGCGGGGGGCGCTTAGTTGGCGGGGTGCGGCCTAGTGCGGCCTAGCGCGGCCTGGCGGGAGCGGGTGGTCCCGATCCGCTCTCCCCCGCCATCCCCCCAGCCTGAGCCCCCCGTAATTGACGCTTCTGCCCCCAGATGAGCCCGAGACGGTGGTGGAGCCGCCCCGCAACCCGCCGAATCCGCCGCCTCCCGCTCCCGCCGCGGTCAAGGCCACAGGTAAGGGAACGCTCTGAGGTGAGACGCGGGGTTACATCCCCCCTGAAAAACTAGGGGGAGAATTTCAGGATTTAGGGGTGCTTGCGGCCCCTGATACACAATAACGATTAAAAAAAATGTTGGCGTTGTGGTTATAAATGGGACTTTTTGTTCTAATTGTGGGGATGGTTGATTCTCAGATATAATTTTTTTGGATCCGAAACGTGATTTCTTTAAAGTTCAAAATATGAGGAGTTTGGTTCTAAAAGTGGTGTTTTGTCGTAAGTCTAGGCGTGTTTGATACTAGATGTTGAGGCTTGGGGGTCCTAAATGTAGGAGCTTGGTCCTTTGTGTGGGTTTTTTTTCTTTTTTTTGGTCCTATGCATGGGGTTTTGGTTCTGAAAGTGTGGGGCCATGAGGTTCCAAATAGTTTTTGGAGGTCCTGCGTGGGGGTTTCTGGTTCTAAGCGTGATGGGTTTTGTGCTAAATGTAGGGGTTTCTATGGGACTCTGTTTTCCTCTCCATAACCCCGTATTTTTAACACAGGATGGTTAATCACCTTTAACTATTATTTTTAAGGGAAGAGAGTTAACCCTTTCCTAAATAATTAACTTTGGGGCTGGAGTTGTTCCCATTTTAATTATTTTAATCATGCTGTTATTTCCCAAGAGGCAACTGCTCATTGTTAAATGCATTTTATTACTGGTTCTTGTACTGATTCCCCCCAGGCTGTCCCTGGCACTTGTATAGGGGCTGTTCCCTCTGGGCTGACAGTGGAGGTGGAGGGTGGGATCCAATGCCCTGTGGCAGCAGGGGGATTCCCCTGAGGATTTGCTGTCCCTTCTCCAGGAGGTTTGTGCCTGCTGGGTGCCTATGCCGACAGTGACGATGAGGAGGGTGAGACCCCGGAGAAGCCGGCCCGTTCCACGGATGCCAACGGCAGCAACTCTGCTGACATCGACAGCACCCTGGCAAACTTCCTGGCTGTGAGTGCCACTCCAGCAAGGACAGAGGGAGGGAGGGAGGGAGGAGGGGAGTTTCATAGTCCAAGGCATTGTCCTCATCAGTAAGAGCTTTGATTTGGCTTGGGATTTGAAGTTCATGGGGGGATGCTGTTTTTACAGGAGATCGATGCCATCACGGCCCCAGCACAGCCTGCTGAGCCCACTGCTGCCTCCTCTTCCTCCTCCTCCTCCGTGCCGCCCCCCATGCCTCCCCGCCCGGAGCCAAAGGATTCGGGCACAGGCCCGTCATCGGGCACAGCCAACGGCACGGGCTCGGCACCGGCCCCGGAGTGGCAGTATGACACCCAGTGCTCGCTGGCCGGAGGTGAGCGCCGTTCCTCTCTCCAAAGGGGGTGCTGACAAACCGGTGTCACTGGGGAGAGGGGGGTGACAGGCTGTCCTTGTCCCCCTGGCAGTGGGAGAGCTGGAGATGGGCGACTGGCAGGAGGTGTGGGATGAGAACACCGGCTGCTACTACTATTGGAACACCCAGAGCAACGAGGTGACCTGGGAGCTGCCGCAGTACTTGGCAACGCAGGTCCAGGGCCTGCAGCATTACCAGCACAGGTGGGCAAGACCTCCAGGATGTTGCCCTGTGGGATGTTGTCCCAGTCCCTCCCTTCATTCCTTCTCCTCTTCCTCAGCAGCACCGTGGCAGGCACCAACGGCAGCTTCGTGGCAGCCACGGAGCCGTTCCCTCAGGAGAAGGGGACCCCAGGCAGCGCTGGCCGTGGGACCGGCCTCAGCAAGAGGGAGGTGAAGAAGGTCAGTCGTGTGGGTTCTGGCTGCCATGGGGCTTGCAGGCACCTCCTTGGGTGTCCTTGGAAGCAGCTGGGATGCTCTGCTCCATCCACAGCCCTAGCAGGGGCCTGGCAGCATGGGCTCTTTCCCAGGCAGCTGCCAGAAAGCTCACATGGAGCTCATCCCACAGGAAGTGAATGAAGGAGTGCAGGCTCTCTCCAACAGTGAGGAAGAGAGGAAGGGAGTGGCTGCAGCCCTCCTGGCCCCACTCGTGCCCGACGTGGTGAAGGAGGAAGAGGAGCGCTGGAGGAGGAAAGTGATCTGCAAAGAGGAGGTTGAGCCGCCTCTGGAAGAGGAGGCGAAAGTGGAAGAGGCGCCGGCTGTCCCAGAAGAGCCAGAGCCCAGCAGGGACCCCCTGGAAGACACAGGGCAGGAGGATCTGTGCAGCGTGGTGCAGTCGGGGGAGAGCGCAGAGGAGGAGGAGGAGCAGGACACGCTTGAGCTGGAGATGGTGCTAGAGAGGAAAAAGGTAATGGGAGATGTTTGTCCTGGAAACAGGGCCACACATGGCAGCCACGGTATTGCTGGGAATAAACTGGGCTGTGGTGTCTCGGCAGGCAGAGCTGCGTGCCTTGGAGGAGGGCGATGGCAGCGTTTCGGGCTCCAGCCCGCTCTCCGATGGGAGCCAGTCGGCCTCGCAGGACGCGTCCCGCAGGCTGGCCTCCAAGCGAGGCAAATGGAAACTGTTTGTGGGAGCTGCCAGCCCTGAGTCCGCCAGTCGAGGCCCCAGCAAAACGGGCCGGGAGAGCCCAGAAGCAGGAGAAGCAGGTAATTGGAAAGGCTTCCTTTGCAGGGACCAGCAGGAGGTCTCCTTTCCCTGAGGACCCACAGAGCAGTGTCGGGAAGGGCCGTGAGGTACGTGTGCCAGGGGGGACAGGCTGAGGGTGGCTCTGTCACAGCCCAGCCTCACTGGGATAAGCTGCTCCTCTGTCATGGTCTCCCTAATTACCCACATAAGGAGAAGAGTGCCATATTCAGTGGTTCCTTGGGAGACAGGGCACACTGATAACAGCTGCCTCACATCCCGTTGCCTTCCTGCTCCTCCCAACATCACAAATCCAGCCTGCGGCATATGCGGTACTGTCACCCTCCACTTCCAAAGTTCAGTTTTTGAGCTGTCTGGTACTAAATTCCAGATAGCTGCAGTGTCCCTGGAGCTGCCCCCGGCCCCACACTCAGTGTGTAGGGAGTGTAACTCCAGCCCCTGTGGCAAGGCAGCCCCTGTTTCTGTGGGGCTGGTTCAGCTCAGGGTGTGTGTGGATGTATCACTGATACACAACTACCCCTCGTGTTCCAGTTGGATCCCCCAGAGCTGTGCTTCCCAAAATGCACCAGCTGTAGCATTTTAAGGAACACTCTCTGCCCAGCAGCTCTGGGACTCCCAGATTGTAGAAGCGTGGAGTTGTTCAAGTTGGAAATGCCCTCTGAGGTCATGGAGTCCGGCTGTTCCCCCAGCACTGTCAAGGCCACCACTAACCCATGTCCCCAAGTGCCACATCCACACGGTTTTTTAATCCTTCCAGGGACGGGGACTCTACCACATCCCTGGGTAGCCTGTACAAGGGCTGGACAGCTCTTTCCATTAAGAAATTTCCCCCAATATCCAACTTAAATCTCCCTTGGCACAACTTATGGTTGTTTTTTCTTGTTCCATCTCTTGTTTGCTGGGAGCAGAGCCTGACTTCACCCTTCTCTCAGGGCATTGTGGGGAGCAAGGTGGTCCCCCCTGAGTCTTCTTTTCTCTGGATGTGCCAGTCCCTTCCCAGCACAAGATTTGTGTGCCTACAGCACAGAAAGCTGAATGAAACTGCGTTTCCAAGGAAAAACTGGTACAAAAGTGCCTACAGCAGGCTGTGTCCTGCTGGAGTGGGAGTTGATGCCTGCCCTATCCGAGGATTCTTGTGGCCCTGAGGCACCTCTGCTTCAGACAAGGGCATGAGCTGGGTGACAGCTCTGTCATTAAATCAGTGATGTCATTTTTGCATAGGAAAATTAATGGTTTTGCCAGAGGGCTTTCCAAATAACCCTGAAGCCAGCTATTCCCAGCAGCACCAGATTCCACCTTAACCTAGGGAACAACAAGATGTCACTCCAAAATAACCAGTTTAAGTTGAGCACCCTGCTGCCTGGAGGGTGATTTAGGGAAGTGTCCTGCCTTCCAGCACCAGGACATGCTGAGAATTGGGGTTTCTCCCCGGAGGCCTGTGGGACTCTTTCACAAACTTCCTTCTTTGGAATTGATTGCGTCGACAGTGAATTAGTCATCTGAAGGCAAAACCTTCTGGTATTGGCAGCTTTTGGGGACCTCTTCAGTCTTTCATAATTAACTTATTTAATACCTAGTACCTGTTATTGACAGATTTTGGGAGTTAGTCTCTTCCTGCTTCCGTGATGCCCAGTTTTCCAGGCCTTGCCTCATTGCTATTTTGCACTGTAGCAGCTCCAATGCTCCCCTTCCCATGTTATCCTTCTGGAAGGATCCCCACCACCAAAATACAGAGCAGTGACCATCTCTCCTTTTAAATTTCAGGCTCTTGTCACTGGCTTTGGTGGGTCCTAGCTCTTTTCCCACTGTTTCCCACATTGGCTTTGGTTCCAGGCACGGTGTCCAGCCAGCTGCTGGCACTGCCAGGGTGGTGATGGGACAAGGACTGACCTGTCCTTCCTTCTCCTGCAGCCCCAAGCACAGAAGCAACTGATCCGAGCTCAGACAAAGAGGCAGAATCTGAGGAGCCCCAGGAAAAAGCCAAATCACAAGGGGCTCCAAAAATGGAAGAGGAGGAACAGGATCTAAAGGTATGGAGAGGTAGAGGTGCATGCCTGTGAGATGAGGGAGGTGATGGGTGCTCCAGCTGCCAGCAGGAACAAGGGACATGCTGGCTCCCCCAGCCACCTCTTCCCTGGAGGCACTAGAGCTTTGGGCTCTGGATTTGGCCCACCTGAAGTTTTTAAAGCTCAGATCCCGGTGTGGCTGCGGGAACAGCTTGTGAAGGAAGGGCTCTGCAGGGCTGGGACAATATCCTCTCTCCAGTAGGATTCAGCAGCAAAAGCTTGGATGAAAGGAGGGTGTGGGGGGGCAAAGACTGAGCCCTGGGTGTTGTTGTGGCAGAGGACAACCAGTTTGATCTTGACTTTGTTTTCACCAATAACAATATTCCAGTCTCTGGCCCGGTCAGTCGTCCCGTTTCCAGGCTGAAGACTCCTCGTCCGTAATCTCTCCGTTTCTTGAGGCTGACGGTACCGCTCTGCCCTTTGCCCGGCATTACTCTTAGATACAAGCTGGGGAAGCCCTGGGGATTTCTGCAGCATCCTGCTGAGAGCTCTTCTGTGAGCCTTGGTTTGCTCCTTTGGCTGCACTGGATCAATTCCCTGATCTATAGCAGAGCTCCAGGCTCTAGGGCAGTATGACAGAGCAGTAGGGGGGATCTTTCCCATTTGTCCTTTAGTCCCCATGTCACTTGTTACCCTGAGATCTCCTGCAGCATAAAATTTGGCTCTGGAGTTATTCTGTGACGTTGGAAATGTTGTCACCTCCCTGTGGCAGATGGGGAATCACCGGCTCGTGGTGGAGCCTGGGTGGAACCTGCAGTGAGAGTTGCCCATCCCTGTCCTCATTTCTCACCACTTAAATAATTTTTCTGGTCTGAAAAAGAAGGTCCTTTTGTCCTTGTAAAAAAATCTCATATCTCCCCCATAAAACAACTCCTTAAAGGATTTTGAGATGTAACATTCCCAGACCAAAACTGAGCCTTCCTCAGTGCAGCATCCATTTGAGACCTGATTTTTAAATTAATTTATTTAAATAAAAAGAATAAAAGCCTGTAGCAGGGCTGGACTTGCTGATCCCCTCTGCAGTCCCCCCCTCCTGGTCCCAGTGGGTGCTGTGACAGACCGTGTGGTGCTTTTCCATGCAGGATTCCCTTAGAGCTGTTGGAGGAATGCCGGCTCCCTGGGTAACCAGTACCATTTGCTCATCGGGTTGGGATCTCTGGTTACAGGAGCTGCGCCAGGGCCGCCGTTCCCAAGTCACCCTCTGCTCCGGGATGTTCCCTGGCTTCTCCAGAGACACATTAACATGGGGATTCATATGACTGCCTTGGTCTTCTCTAGGGCTTGCTTGTCTGGCCCATCCCCTCTGGAGACACATGCTTCCTTGGTGGCTTTGGTGGACATTCCAAAGCCTCTTTGGAGGAGTGAAGTTAAAAATAGATATTTTTAAAGCCCTCCTTAAAGCAGTGGTGAGGCCATTTGCAGACATTCCTGTTCTGGATTCCCTTCTGGCTTGTGGCTGTTTCCATGCAGTGCCTCCAGTCAGGGGGATGGACTCGGGGATCCCTGTGTCCCCAGACTGGAGGTTTCACTCCCATGGAATGCTGGGATTGAGTAGCCATGGTTGCCATGAGCTGACCTGAGTTTTGGTGTAGCTGCTGCCTCTGCTCTGGAGTAAATCCAGAGCTGTTGTCCCTTTCTGGTGCTTTCCAGCTAGTTCCTGTGGAAAGCAATTATTTACAGAACCTGGAATGACATCCTGGCCCATTTATTTGGGAAACATTCTTAGATATCTGCTGTGGTGATGGTTCTGCTGTAACTCCAAAGTACCGGTGCCCATGCTGTCCTCCTGCACAGAGTGAAGCGCAGTCCGTGGAGGAGCTGTCACCCAGTCAGCCACACTGCCCTGTTCCTGGGGTGCAGGATGTAGCGGGACTTAACAGAGGGGGAGACAGGCACACAGGGCCAGGGTGGCACGTCCCGGTCCCTCCAGGCTGAGGGGCCACGGGTGGTCCCGAGCGGTGTTTCCCGAGAGCCGTGGGGCCGTAGCTGCCCGATGCTGCTCCCAGAGGGCAGCTCTTGACTGTGCCCTTTTTCCTGGCAGTTTCAGATTGGAGAGCTGGCAAATACTCTGACTAGTAAATTGGAGTTCCTGGGCATCAACAGACAATCTATCTCCAACTTCCACATGTTGCTGTTGCAGACAGAGGTAACCGAGCCTTCGCCCCTCGCTCCGGCCTCGTGTTCCGGAGCGGATCGGATGCAATCCGCCGTCCGAGCGCCGGTGCTGCGTGAGCCTCGTGGCGCCTCGCCGCGCGGGGCCCCCCCTTCCTCGGCGGGGGGAGAGCGTGGCTTGGCGCGGAGGCGGGGTGTCCTCCTCCTGGCCCCCCGCGTCCCATGCCGGAAGGGAGCCTCCCGATCCTCGAGTCCTGTCCCCCCCAGGGCCACTGGCAGCCCACCTCACCGGCTTCCCCCGGTTCTTGCCCTCTAGACCCGCATTGCAGACTGGCGAGAAGGTGCTCTCAATGGAAACTACCTCAAACGCAAACTCCAAGACGCAGCCGAACAGCTTAAACAATACGAAATAAACGCCACCCCTAAAGGCTGGTCCTGCCACTGGGACAGGTACGCGCTCTCCTCCTTTCTCACCTTTCATCTCTGACATCTCAGACATGATTTGTGACCATCAACCACCCGACGACGCTGGCGCCGTCCCTCTGGCAGACTGAGAGCGGCTTCTGTTAGTGCTGGGCAGGCAGAGAAACGTCCGGCACTCGCAGAGTTTGGGCCAGCCACCAAACTGGAGGATCCAAACGGAGTGCCCAGTGCTTTGCGACGGAGCAGATTCCTGACGGACAGAGCTGGTTGTGCCTCTCGCGAGTGTCCAGCGCTCTGGAGGGCGGGCCTGGGGGGTCACGCATGCGAGAGCTCTGTGAACTTTGCAGGATCTCTGGATCAACTCTTCTGACCAACAGCTCTTCCAAAGGACAAACTTCAACTCACCGACGGAACGAAGAACAAGATTTCTGTCTCCTGCCAGCAGGTCAGACCCAAACATTTCTTTGTCTATTTGGCTTTCTTGATTAATTTTCCTTTGTTTGAAATCTTTGCTCTTTTGTTTTTCAGCTCCCAGATCCGCTCCCTCTCTCTAGCATTCACTGTGTGTTTGACACCAAGAGTATCATAAAAAACTCTGCGCACCACGGGGTAGGGGGGCAGCCGCTTCCCTCCATTGGGCTGTTCCCCTGTGCCTCTTCTCGGAGGGCGACTTTCAGCCAAGGCCGTGCTGAAAGTCCCAATGTTAGCGAGACGTTGCCAGCGTTCCCGGCCCTCCTCTCCCTCGGAGCGGGGGGGCTCAGGGCGACGTTCCCGCAGCCAGCGATAGCAAATAGCTTTGAGCGAGTCGGCTCGGGCCTCTCTTGCCTCTGTCCTCAAAGTTGTTTGTTGTGTGTGGGAGAGCGGCAGCCCTGCTGCACGAGGGTCTCCCCTGCGAGAGCGCACCGCTGTCGTGGGCAGGCCCGCCTTGGAGTGTCGGGGGCGGAGAAGGGAAGCTGAAGCCTCCTTCTCTTTCTTGTGATCTAGGGAGCATAGACGCTATTTCTATGTTAACGAGCGCTCGGGAGAGTCGCAATGGGAGTTCCCCGATGGGGAGGACGAAGAGGAGGGACAGCGAGGCGCCGCCGACAGAAAACCCGACAGTCCTCCAAAGCCACCTCCCAAAGACAAAGGAGAGCACGCCGAGGGGCCCACCGAGCGCCCTGCAGGTACGCCTTGCTGGCAGGAGGGGTCCTGGCCCCGGAGCAGGGGGTGGGGGGCAGGGCAGTCCATGGTGGCGGTGCCTCCAAGCGGGACCGTGAGCTAGAGCAGGTGGTACAGACTGTAGGCCAGGCGTTCAAGCTTGTGTCGATGTGTGTTCTTCAGGCTCCCTTTGTAAAGAATCCTTCTCAGGCCAAGTTCCTGCTACGTCTCTCATGCCGCTCACTCCGTTTTGGACTCTGCTTCAGTCCTCCGTCCCAGTCCTCCAACCTCCCTTGCCTTTGGAAATGCCTCCACCGCCTCCACCCCCTCCAGACTCGCCCCCGCCACCTCCTCCGCCACCCCCACCACCTGGAGAAGATGGGGAGATCCAGGAAGTGGAGATGGAAGATGAGGGGGGTGAGGAGCCGCCTGCCCCAGGAACAGAGGAAGATGCTCCTCTGAAGTCCCTGGTGCGCCCTGCTACCAGCAGCAGCCAGGTGAGTAGTGGAGCCAGGGCTCCACTGACTGCAGAGTGTGAGACTCTGGGAAATGGGTGTGTAATGGTGCTCCTGGCTCAACACTCACCTCAGCACTCTCTTCCAGGCCACTGTCGATCCGAGCCCAGCCCCACTGCTCTCGGCCAAGCCACAGAAGAGGAAAGCAGTGGAGATGAGCCCGGGGCTGATGCAGCGCACGGCCACCATTGGCAGCTGCCCCGTCATCTACAGCCAGCCCCTGATGGCCACGGGCAAGTACCAGCCATCAGCCGTGCCCTTGGCCTCCCTAAGGCCGCGCCAGCGCCTCCAGAGCGAGATCCAGGGACGCCCCAACCTCCGCATGGCTCCAGGCCACGCTGGCCCTCAGCCCACGGCGCTGGGGCTGCAGTCCGGCTACCTGGGTGTGACGGGACCTGCCGCGCCCTCCATGATGGGATACTCGGAGTGTGCCGTGCCCGTCAGCCTGGCCACCACGGCCACCACGCAGCCAGTGCCAGCACGGGGAGCCCCTCCAGCCGCCGGCACTGCGGCTGAGCAGCCGCCGCCGCCCCCGCCCCCACAGACGCCCCCGCCGCCCACCCCCAAGGCGCCGCCGCCTCCAGAGAAGGAGAAGCCAAGGAAGGGGCGCAAGGACAAGGTAGGCCAGATGGGTGGTCTCACACCGACTCCGTTCCTTCCCTCCTCCCTTTCCAGCCACGCTCACCGCTGTTATTTTTGTGGCACAGGGCAAGAAGGGCAAGACAAAGATGCCATCACTGGTGAAAAAGTGGCAAAGTATCCAGCGGGAGCTGGATGAGGAGGAGAATTCCAGCTCCAGTGAGGAGGACCGGGAGACAACAGCCCAGCGGCGCATCGAGGAGTGGAAGCAGCAGCAGCTGATGAGGTATAGATCCTGGGGGCTGGCACCAGGAAATGTCCTGGTGCCTTGTAAAGGTGGGGGGTCCAGGAGAGGGCCAGCTGGGTGCTGACATTCTGCTTTATCCCTGCAGTGGCATGGCTGAGAGGAATGCCAACTTTGAGGCACTGCCAGAGGACTGGCGGTCACGGCTGAAGCGGAGGAAAACGGCCTCGAGCACATGAGGCATGCGGTGCCGTGCCCACCTCTTGGGGTTGTTTTGTTTTGTTTTGTTTTTTTACAGATGTACAGTTCCTTTCACCATTGTCCAATAAATCGTAGCAGTTTGGGAAGTGCCATCTCATTGATTCTGCTGGGGACTAGTGGTAGATGGGGATGGGGAGCACAACAGACTCCTGTAATCCATGATTACAAGTTGGGTGGGTGTGTGGATTGTGGAGGCAGGAAGGCTCTGCAGAGGAAACTGGACAGGCTCGATTGAAGGGCTGAGGGTAAAGGCCAAGTGTCAGCTCCTACACTTGGGTCACACAAACCCCGTTGAATGCTCTATACTGGGGGAAGAGAGGCTGGAAAACTGGGAAAGGCCCTGGGGATGCTGGTGAGAGCAGCTGAACAGGAGCCGAGGTGGACAAAAGGTCGATGGCACCTGGGCTGTCCCAGCATTGGTGTGGCCACAGGCCTGTCCCCTGTTCTGAGACTGCTGGGCCACCTCCAGTCCTGGGGACAAATCTGGAGCTCTCATGGCAAGAGAGTCTGTCCAAAGAATGGAATGGAGCAGGGGAAGGGTCTGGAGCACCAGGAGGAGCTGGGGGGCTCAGCCTGGAGAAAAGGAGGCTTGAGGGAACCCTCCACAACTCCCTGACAGGAGGTTGCATCCAGGAGGTGTGTTAGGCTCTCCTGCCAGGGAACAAGGGATACAGGACAAGAGAAAACAGGCTCAAGCTCTGCCAGGGGAAGTTGAGGTTGGACATGAGGAGGAATTTCTTCATTGAAAGTGTTGTCAGGCAGCGGAAGATTGAGATGCTTGAACGTGTCCAGAGGAGGGCAACAAGGCTGGTGAGGGGCTTGGAACACAAGCCCTATGAGGAACGTTTGAAGGAGCTGGGGTTGTTTAGCCTGGAGAAAAGGAGGCTTAGAGGTGACCTTATTGCTCTCTACAACTTCCTGAAGGGAGGTGTAGACAGGTGGGGGTTGGTCTCTTCCACCGGGTAGCAACTGGCAGAACCAGAGGACACAGTCTCAAGTTACATCAGGGAAGGTTATAGGTTGGATATTAGGAAAAAATTTTTCACCTAAAGAATAATAAAGTACTGGAATGCTCTTCCCAGAGAGGTGGTGGAATCACCATCTCTGGATGTGTTTAAGAAAAGGCTGGACATGGCACTTGGTGCTATAGTCTAGATTCTGAGTTGAGGTGTTAGGACATAGGTTGGACTCAATGATCTTGGAGGTCTCTTCCAACCTCATTATTCTGTGGTTCTGTGATTCTGTGAAGGGGCTGCTGAGAAAGGTGATGGAGTCCCCAGCCCTGGAGGTGGCATGAACACCTCAGTGCTCTGGTGTGGGTGATGAAGTGGGGATTGGTCACAGGTTGGGCTCAATGATCCTGGAGGTCTTTTCCAACCTGAATGACTCTGAAATCCCTCTGGCTCCTTTCCCAGCTCTGCTCCAGGACCGCCCCATTCCTCCCTGTAGCTCAGCAACCAGCCCAGCCCTGACACTGCCTCTGCTGTTCCGGGTCGCCTGGGGCTCTCACAGCCATGAAGCCCGCAGGGCGCTGCGCTGCCCAGGGAGGGGAGGGAATTTCGGGGGGCTTCGGTCGGGGACAGGTCCTGAAGCCCTATGACAGCTTCATCCGCACCCACCTGCGCTTCTATGGCTACTTCCGAGGTGAGTCCTGGCCGCTGTGCCCTCCTGTCCCTGGGCTGTGTCCCCTCCTGCCCCCTGGCTCCAGCGCTGTTCTCCCCAAGATGAGAAGACGGGCAGGGAAGAGAATGCCATGTCCCCGGGAGAACCCTCCGGGCAGCATCCCAAGGCATCCACCAGCCCTGGCTGGAAACGAGGTCCTGGGCACGAGCCAAACCGTGAGTGAGACCCTGCAGCCCCTCACAGCCCCACAGGCACAGCGTCCTCCCAGCACTGCAATTGTGGTGGGAGGGCCTCTCCCTGTCCCTGACTTGGTTTTGGGGGATACCCCTACCCCAACCACAGTGGAGACCCCCAGCCCTTCCCGGTGCTCTTGCAGCCCCTAGGGTGGTGCAGACGCCCCACCAGGGCAGACCAGCCCCCTTAATGCAGCCCTGGAGGTCTCCAGGAGAACCACAGGCTCCATTCTCCTTCCCTGCTCCCCGCTGGCCTGTGGAGTGTGAAGTAATCCAGGAGACAATTGAGCACATCGGTGAGGGGATGCTCCAGCTGTCCCCCTGCCTCACCCCTGTGCCAGACCCCTGCTGTGGGTATGGCATTTGTCTCTGTGTCCCCCCTCTTCCAGAGTGGGTCCCCCCCAAACCAGAGCCCTTCTGCCCTCCCATGGGCCCAGAGCAGGCCCTGTACACCCTCGGTGAGGAGCAGGGCACTGTCGTCTACCACTGCAGCCCAGGTAAGGGAGCACGGGCAGCGCCCCTGTGTGCCTCCGCTCTCCCCTGACCCCCACCACTGCCCCTGCTCCCCCTACAGCTCTCCAAGGCTCCTGCTTTACCCGTGCTCGGGTCGGGGGAGCCCCGGGGCCACTCTCCTCACCAGCAGCTCCCTTGGAGGGTCCCCAGGACACCACGCTGCTCTTCGAGTCCCGCTTTGAGAGCGGGAACCTCCAGAAGGCCATCAAGGTGTAAGAGAGAGGCCGGGGGGCATGGGGCCTCTCTTGTCAGCCTGGATCCGGAGCACTGTCCTTCTCTCCACACAGGGGTCCCTACGAGTACGTGCTGATGCTGCGGCCAGACCTGTACACGGCCAAACACACACAGTGGTTCTACTTCCGTGTCCAAAACACGCGGCAGGAGCCGCTCTACCGCTTCACCATCGCCAACATGGCCAAGCCCAAGAGCCTCTACGGCCAGGGCCTGCAGCCACTGCTCTACTCCCAGCGGGATGCCCAGAGCCGTGGCATAGGCTGGCGCCGGGTCGGGACCGACGTCCGCTACTACCGTGGCAGCGCGGGGGAGCCGCCGATGTTCCGGCTCAGCTGGACCGTGCGCTTCCCGCACGACGGCGACACGTGCTTCTTCGCCGCCTGCTACCCCTACACCTATTCGGAGCTGCAGCGCTACCTGCGCGCGCTGGCGGCCGACCCGGCGCGCTCGCGGTACTGCACGGTGCGGGCGCTGTGCCGCAGCCTGGCCGGCAACACCGTCTACCTGCTGACCGTCACCAGCCCGGGCGGCGCGGCCGGCAAGCGCGTGGTGGTGGCGAGCGCCCGCGTGCACCCCGGCGAGAGCGGCGGCTCCTGGGCCATGAGGGGATTCCTCGATTTCCTGCTGAGCACCCACGAGGACGCACAGCTCCTGCGCCGCCTGTTCGTCTTCAAGGTGGTGCCGATGCTCAACCCTGACGGGGTGGTGGTGGGTAACTCCCGCTGCTCCCTGGCGGGACGGGATCCCAACCGGGCCTACGGGAAGGCGTTTCCCGGCTCCTTCCCCGGTGTGTGGCACCTGCGCGCCATGGTCCAGAGGTGAGGCAGGCGTGGGGAGCCGGCAGGACGGGGCCACTGCTGTGGCGGTGCTGGTGGCCGTATCCTGATGTGTGCAGGGTGCTGGCGGAGCGGGAGGTGGTGCTGTACTGCGACTTCCACGGGCACAGCCGGAAGAACAACGTCTTCATGTACGGCTGCGACGCCGGCGGGGACGGCACCGGGACACGGCTGCGCCAGCGCGTGCTCCCCCTGATGCTGAGCAAAAACGCCCCCGACAAGGTGGGACGCGGATGCCTCAGAGCCACGTGTCGTGGTGGCAGCGGGAATGCAGCCACCGTGCTGCTTCCCAAGCTGTCCCTCTGGGGTTGGGACCCCTCTGACCCTGGGGGCCTCCAGTTCTCCTTCTCCAGCTGCAAGTACCAGGTGCAGAAGAGCAAAGAGGGCACAGGCCGGGTCTCCATGTGGCGCCTGGGCGTCTCCCACAGTTACACCCTAGAGGTGGCCTACAGTGGCTCCACGCTGGGTGAGCGGCTGCCACAGCCACGGGGACGGTGCCAGTGGGGTGGTCCTGGGTCGGGGAGCTGCCCTTGTTTCCTTTTCCCTGTCCCCTCCAGGTGGGAGGAGCTCCCACTTTAGTGTGGAGGACCTGGAGTCACTGGGCCGCCTCCTCTGTGACACTTTGCTTGACTTCTGCGACCCTGCGCCCGCCAAGGTGGGCTTGGACCTGGCCCAGGTGCCCTGGTGCCACGGGACCACGGTGACACTGTGACACTGGCGCTGTCCCGCAGCTCCAGCAGTGCCTGGTGGAGGCGGATGCGCTGCTGCAACGGCGGATGGGTCGTGAGCCAGGCTCTGGAGGTAGCTGGAGCAATGTGTCCCCCTCAGAGCTTGAGTCCAGGTATGCCATCCCCTGTCACCTCATGTGACACTGACCGTGGTGCCACTGAGGGCTGCAGATGGTTCTTTCCCCCTGCAGCACCAGTGGCTCTGACAGCTCCGTGTCCGATGGGATCCCAGACGACTTCCACAGCCCCAACCGACCAGTGAGTCTCCATGTGCCACTGATTTCGAGGTGGCAGGGACGCAGAGCTGGGGCGGAACATGGTGACAGTGGGTGCAGATGTCCCAGTGCCACTTTACCACCTGGCCCAGGTGGAGCTACGCAGGAAGAAGCAGCTGCAGAGACGGAGAGCAAGGAATGTCCTGCGCCGAACAAACCGGAGCCACACCAGCATCCCGGTGAGCCTGGAGCCACCAGAGTCCATCCAGGCCCCGAGGGGACAGTCCTGCAGGGACACTTGTCCCCAGTGCTGTCCCACCCCTCAAGTGGGTCTGACGCCTCTCCTGTGCCCCCCAGGCTGGGACCCGCAGGCATTCAGTTCTTCCTGGTGTCCGGAGTGGACGTGGCAGTGTAGGAGAGAAGCCCCGAGCCAGCTCCAGTGTCACCTTTCCCAGGGCAGCTGGAGCAGGGAACGGTCCCCGTGCCATCACGGGAGAGGTGCCTGCAGCTGACTCTGGAGTGGCCCTGCCCAGGGCGCCTGAAGCAGGGAATGGCCGCTGTGCCACCATGGGAAAGCATCGGCTGGACAGTGGCACGAGTGCTGTGACACACCGCAAGCCACCACTGAGCCCCTGCCACCGTGGTGCCACCAGTGACTCTTCCCGGGATCCAGCTGTGGGAGCGATCCTGGGGCCATCCTGGCAGAGGGGCGGGCGCAGGCCCAGGGACAGGGCACGTCCCCTCACTGTCCCTGCAGTGTCCTCACGCTGCTGCGCCTGCGCTCGGCAGTAAAGGTGCTGCCACCTCCGTGTCCGTGCCTGGTGCTGCCTGTTGTCATTGTCGTGTCCCCTCAGGGTTCCTCTTGTCCCTGAGCCTGGCCAGAGTCTTGCTGGCGCCCAACCCCGAGCCACCATGGTGTCAGCCCATGCCTGTGGCGCTACCTTGGGCCCTGCCACCAGCGTGTCACCTCTATTGCCTGGTGTCACCTCAGCCCTACCACCACGGTGACACCTTGGGCACTGGGGATGCTCTGCCACCCAGGTGACTCGTCAGCCCTGTCACCCCGCTGTCCCCCCCCGTACCACGGTGTCCCCACAGGCTCCGTGGGTGCCCCCGGTCCCGCAGGCCCCGTTGCCATGGCAACATGCCCGAGGGGCCGCCGGGCGTTTCCATGGCAGCCGCCGCGCTCCCAGGGCGCCCCCCAGCGGCCGGAAGCGCGTCACGGCGGCGCCGGAACTACCGGGGAGGCGGAAGCGGAAGCGGCGGCAGCCGTGGCCGTGTCCTTCTGTGCCGTGACGCCGGGGCGGCACCATGGCGGACGCGGCTTCGCAGGTGCTGCTGGGCTCGGGGCTCACCGTGCTCTCGCAGCCGCTCATGTACGTGAAGGTGCTGGTGCAGGTAAGGGCGGGAATGGCGGGATTGAGAGGGGGTACCGGGCCCGGTATCGGCCGCGCGGGAGGTACAGCCTGCCCGTTCCCGCTGCAGGTGGGCTACGAGCCGCTGCCGCCCACCCTGGGGAGGAACATCTTCGGCCGCCAGGTATACCAGCTGCCCGGCCTCTTCTCTTACGGTGAGTCCGCCTTGGTGGGGCCGCCCCGGCGCCGTCCCGGTGCCGCCGTGGGGTCCCCCCGGGGCTGACGGTCCCGCTGTCCCCAGCCAAGCACATCGTAAAGGTGGACGGGAGAGCAGGACTCTTTAAAGGCCTCGCCCCCCGCCTCTGCTCCAGCGCCATCGGCACCGTGGTGCACAGCAAAGTGCTGCAGGTACCGGCACGGGCGGGGCGCCGGGCCCGGGGCGCTGCGGGAACCGGGGGTTCTGCCGCCGGGACGGGGGGACACCGGCGCCCCCCGGCTCCCCGCACAGTGCTGACCCTGCGCTGACCCTGCCCTTTGCTCCACAGCGGTACCAGGAGGCCGAGCAGGCTGAGGTGGGTGCAGAGGTGCTTCCCACGGGGAACCCTTCCCTTCCCTTCCCTTCCCTTCATCCCTGTCTCCTCCTTTCTCCCTCTTTCTATTTCTCTGTTCTTCTATTCCTCCCTTCTCCTTTCTTTCTTTTCTTATTTCCCTCATTCCTTTACCCTTTTTCTCCTCCTCTTTTTCTTTTCCTTCTCCTCTCTCTCCTTCCCTCTTACCTTCCTTCTGTCCGTTTTCCCTTCTCCATGCCTTCCCTCCTTTTCTTCCCCTTTGTTTCCCTCCATCCTTTCCTCCTCCTCCCCTCTCTCTTCCCTCTCTCCCTCCTCCCCACGGCTCCTGGATTTGGACAGCCCCAGCCCTGCATCCGGAGCTCTCCGGCGGGCCAGGAGCTTCCACCCCCACCCTGGGGACAGCGTCCCCTCTCCGGGCAGCTGCTCCCACCTGACTCCTCCTTCCCCCTCCAGCCTGGAGCCAGCAAGAAGGAGCCGGTGTCCTCGCTGGAGCACGTGCTCAAGGAGGTGAGGAGGAGGAGGAGGAGGAAGGCAGGGGGATGTCACATCCCTGTCCCCTCCTGCTGATGCTCCCTTTGTTCCCAGACCTCGCGGGAGATGGTCGCCCGCTCTGCCGCCACCCTCATCACCCACCCCTTCCACGGTAGGTGTGCCCCATCCCAAGGGACCGGGGGGCGCGGTGCCAGGTGCCTCCTGTCCCTCCCGTGTCCCTCCCGTGTCCCTCCCGTGTCACTCCCGTGTCCCCGCAGTGATCACCCTGCGCTGCATGGTGCAGTTCATCGGCCGTGAGACCAAGTACAGGTATGGCCTGGGGGGCTCCGGGAGGCCCGGGATCCTGGCATCCCCCTGACCTTCTCCCTCCTCTTTCTGCCTATCCCAGCGGGACACTAAGCGCCTTCGCCACAATCTACCGGGAAGAGGGAATCCTGGGATTCTTCGCGTGAGTGCCGGCCAGGCCGGGAGGGGCACGGCGGGGGTGACATCGCTGGGAAGGTCCCAAAGCCTTCTCGGGAGTATCTTGGATCCTTCCAGCAGCTCTGGATCGCTCACCCGAGCATCCCCGCTCCCAGGGATGGCTGTTCCCCCATCACCCTGCCCCACACCAGCCGTTCCCAGCTCTCCGCGCAGTCGGATCCCAACCCTCAGCCAGCGTTCCCGCTGTTTCTTCCCTTGCAGCGGCCTCATCCCGCGGCTCCTCGGGGACATCCTCTCCCTGTGGCTGTGCAACATGCTGGCCTACCTCATCAACACGTACGCGCTGGAGAACGGGGTAGGCCCCGCTCCGGGCTCCGGAGTGCCGGGAGCGGACGGGGAGCGGCTCCAGGGGTTTTCTGGGAGCCGCCACCCCGTTTTGGGGGGATTCAGGTGCTGTTGCTCCTCCCTCAGGTCTCCACCATGACTGAGATGAAGAGCTACTCCCAGGCGGTCACTGGGGTGAGTACAGCCACGGGCAGGGAGTGGATCCTTTCCCTAGGGAGTGGTGTGTTCCCAGAATCCCGCGGCTGCCAGGGTGGGATCAGCCGGATTAGCCCACAGGCCAAGGGATGCTCCGTGGAGGAGCATCTGGATGTGGCAGGAGTGGGCTCCCTCCCCGGGGTGAAACTCCCAGGGGTTCTCCCGATGTGGAGTGAAGAGGGGACATCCCACTGATCCCCGCTTTTCCTGCAGTTCTTTGCCAGCATGCTGACCTACCCCTTCGTCCTGGTCTCCAACCTGATGGCCGTGAACAACTGCGGGTGAGTCCCTGGTCCCGGTGACACCCGTGTTCCTCTGCCCCGGATCAGCTGCTGGAACCACTTTGCTGAAATTCCCAGGTGGAAGGGTGCTTCCAGCGCTCCACAGGGTTGATCCCTCCTTGCTTAAAGTGGGAGAGGGTCGTTTTGGGGTTCGACCCAGTGTGGAGCTACAGAGGGAGTGGGTCATTCCTGGATGGGAATAATTCGTGTGGGAATAATTCCTGGTGGGTCTTTCCTCCCTTCCCCAGGTTGGCCGGGGGTCTCCTTCCCTATGCACCCACCTACTCCTCCTGGCTGGATTGCTGGAGCCAGCTGCACAGGGAGGTAAGTGCTGGAGCTGGGATGCACTGGCATACACCGGGACACGGAGAGGAGCCAGGTGGGAGCCCCATGGGGTTTGGAGAGGCCACCCCGGACCTTTTGTGGCCCCTCCATGGTCGTTTTCCCTTTCCAGGGCAACATGAGCCGAGGGAACAGCCTGTTCTTCCGCAAGGTTCCAGCAGGGAAGCGATACGTGTGGGAGGAGCAGAGGTTCCGCTGATTCCGGAGATGGGAGTGGGATTGTGGAGCCAATGGTGGGCTCTGGAAGCAAAGAATCATGGAGAGTGATGATTTCTATACAGTTTTTTAAAAATCATTTCCTGCTGAGAGCTGAAGATGCAGGTGTGGGAGTCTCTGTCCATGGGGGTTTCCTGGGAAGAGGGGCTGGCCGGTCACCAGCATTCCCTGATTTATCCAGGAGCCTTTTCCCGGCCTCGAACACCGCTGAGGCTGTTTCCACAGCGGGAATTCCCTGACAAGCCCAGGCACCTGGTGGCACGGAGGGCCAGTGGCACATGGGGGCTGTCAGAAGTGGGGGGAGTGTATGCCTGGGAGGGATTGTTGGACACCTGGAAGGGGTTGTTGGATGCCTGGAAGGAGTTGTTGGATGCCTGGAAGGGGTTGTTGGACACCTGGAAGGGGTTGTTGGACGCCTGGAAGGGGTTGTTGGATGCCTGGAAGGGGTTGTTGGACGCCTGGAAGGGGTTGTTGGACGCCTGGAAGGGGTTGTTGGACGCCTGCAAGGGGTTGTTGGACACCTGGAAGGGGTTGTTGGACGCCTG
>VYZP01039636.1:0-15499 GCA_013400635.1 Hypocryptadius cinnamomeus | reverse complement strand
CGCTCCCGCCCCCGCTACCTCCGGAGCCGCCAGCGCCAGCCCCGCCCCGCCGGGGCCCGGGGCACCGTCCGCCGGTGAGAGAACGCCGCGGTAACCGCGGGGGACGGGGGGCACCGGGAGCGGAGAGGAGCGGAGGGATGGAGGGGGGTACCCCGGGAAGGGATGGTACCGGATGAGGGAGGTACCGAGGAAGAGGGAGTGCGGCCGTGACCCTCAGTTTCTCGCAGCCACGAGTGTCCCGTCGCCCTCCGGTTCCGTCCCTGGCGCCGCCGCCCCTTTCCGGCCGCTCTTCAATGACTTCGGGCCGCCGTCCATGGGCTACGTGCAGGTGAGGCGCGGCGCCGGGGCCGGTGGGGCCGGGCGCGGCGGCGGGGGCGGCCCCCAGCCGCTCCGTCCCTGCTTGCCCCCCTCTTCCCGCAGGCCATGAAGCCCCCCGGGGCGCAGGGCTCGCAGAGCACCTACACCGACCTGCTCTCGGTCATCGAGGAGATGGGGAAGGAGATCCGGCCCACCTACGCCGGCAGCAAGAGCGCCATGGAGCGGCTGAAGCGGGGTAGGGGCAGGGTGGGGAACCGGGCGGCCGCGGGGCTGCGCCCCCGAGGCTCCTCAGCCCCGCGGGGAGCCACTGGAGCGTGATTCGAGGTGTCCCTGTGCTTCTCCCCGCAGGGATCATCCACGCCCGGGCGCTGGTCAGGGAGTGCCTGGCAGAGACAGAGCGAAACGCCCGCACGTAACGGCAGCTGCCACCCGGGACCCCCCGGGAGCTCCCGGTGGTGGCGGCGGGGGCGGGGGGGCCGCCGTGCTGCCCGAGCCCCCCCTCCCCGCGCTCTCCGCTCTTTATAAATGCGTGTTTTTATAAATAAAGGACAATGTTGGGACTTGGCCTCGGTGTGTCCCCGCGGGGGTGGGTCCCGGTGGCGATGGTGGGACGCGGGGTCGAGGTGGGGGCGTCGGGGGAGGGTTTGGAGCCGCGCTGGGTGGGTGTCCCGGAGCTGAGAGTGCAGAAGTGATCAAATCACTCGTTGATCACTTAAAAAAGTGGCTTTTAANCGGGGGGGAGCGGAGGGGCCCGCGTTGCCATGGCAACGGAGCCGAGCCGAGCGGGGCCGAGCCGGGCCGAACCCGGGGCCGAGAGGGGCCGAGCGATACCGGACTGAGCCGAACGTGGGACTGAGCCGGGCCGAGAGGGGCCGAGCGGTACCGGACTCCGCCGAACCCGGGGCCGAGCTTTTCCGAGCCGGGCCGAGAGGTGCCGGGCGGTACCGGACTCAGCCGAGCGTGGTGCCGAGCCGGGTCGAACCCGGGACCGAGCGCAGCCGAGCGGTACCGGACTGAACCGAAGGCGGAGCCGAGCGATACCGGATTCAGCCGAACCCGGCACGGAGCGGCTCCGAGACGGGCCGAACCCGTACCGGGCTGAGCTGAGCGTGCCCCGAGCGGTTCTGAAGGGGTGTCGAACCGGCCCGAGCTGTCCCGGAGCCGGCCCGGTCCGGTGTAACGGAAACCCCCTCAGGAGCTGCCCCCGCTGTGCCCCGCCGCCGCCATGCTGATCAAGGAGTACCACATCCTGCTGCCCATGAGCCTGGAGGAGTACCAGGTGGCCCAGCTGTACATGATCCAGGTGGGAATGCGGGGCTGAGCGTGAGGGCTTGGGGGAGCTGCGGGGCTGAGCGGGGGGGGCTGGCGTTGCAGGGGTCTGGGAGATGAGCCCGGGGGCTGCACGGCTCTGGGGTTTGTGGGGCTGAGCCTGAGGGGTCTGGGGTCCAAGGGCCGAGCCTGAGGGGGTGCACAGGGCTGTGGGGCTGGGCATGGGGAGCTGGAGGGTTGCAGGGATCTGGGGACTGTGGCTAAGGGGGTGCAGGGGGATGAGAGAGGCTGGAGATTGTAGCCTGAGGGGTGTAGTGGGCTGTGGGGAGGCATGAAGGGTGCAGGGGCTGAGCCTGGGGGTGCACAGGGGACTGTGAGGCTGAGCATGGGGTGCTGGAGGGTGTAAGGGGGCCGTGGGGCTGAGTGTGGGGAACTGAGGAGCTGTAGGGCTGAGCATGGAGCCTGGAGGGGCACGGCGGGGGGGAGCTGAGGCTGATCCAAAGGGATCATCCGTGCAGGTTGCAGGGGTTTCACTGAGGCTTCGGGTGAGTTTGGGACCACCGAGCCAAGCAGGGGGTCCTGTGAGCAGGTGTGGGGCCGGTGGGTGCCGGCATTTGGGGGGCAGGAGTGTACACGGACCCTGGGCGCCCGTGGGGGTGGGGTTTTGGGGCTTGGAGGGGCCGCGCTGAGCCATCGTCTCTGTGCAGAAGAAGAGCCGGGAGGAGTCGAGTGGCGAGGGCAGCGGTGTGGAGATCCTGGCCAACCGGCCCTACAGCGATGGCCCTGGGGGCAGCGGCCAGTACACCCACAAGATCTACCACGTTGGCTCCCACATCCCCAGCTGGTTCCGAGCGCTGCTCCCCAAAGCCGCGCTCCAGGTGGAGGAGGAGTCCTGGAATGCTTATCCCTACACACGCACCAGGTGGGAGCTGGGAGGCGGCGGGGTGGGCTGCAGGACTGGCCATGCCCCTGGGCTCAGTCCTGTGCCCCTCCAGGTACACGTGTCCCTTCGTGGAGAAGTTTTCCATTGAGATCGAGACGTACTACCGCCCGGATGCGGGGCAGCAGACCAACATCTTCAACCTGAGCGCGGCGGAGAAGAGGCAGAGGATTTTGGGTGGGTATGGCTGGCTTGGGGAGCTGGGCAGGGCACCGTGGCTGCTGGGATTCCCACATAATGCTTCTGGCATGGGTGTGTGCTTGTGATGGGGCCTTAGGGGCTCAACTTCACTCTTCTTGCCGGTCCTCATGTTTCAGGGATGCTGGAAGGGAAGAGCTCCCTAGATTCTGAGCTCCCTACCCACTCCCCCTCAGTGTGCTGAATTAAGTTCCACAT
The DNA here is from genome assembly GCA_013400635.1 of Hypocryptadius cinnamomeus. Classification (NCBI taxonomy): domain Eukaryota; kingdom Metazoa; phylum Chordata; class Aves; order Passeriformes; family Zosteropidae; genus Hypocryptadius; species Hypocryptadius cinnamomeus. Next base: position 12,576 of record VYZP01039636.1, on the reverse strand, counting down.
TAAAGATATTTCCAGGGACAGTTTTGTCCTCTGCCTCTTCCCTTGCCTCTATTTCTGTTTGCACCTTCTCCTTTCTAGTGCCAGCCTGCTCCCCTCTCCTTTCGTGTCCCAGCCTTGTTCTGGCACGGATTTGCCTTCTCAGTCTCTCCTGGTGTACATAGGACCCCACACCTGGGTCCTGTGGGATATTTTGGATCAGCTGGAGCAGGGAGAGCTGGAAAAGCATGTCCCCATTTTCCTACTCCCTGCCCTGCTTCCCCTCTCCCCGGGGCTTTGCTCCAGATCGCTCTCTGGCTCCTTTCTGCTGGGACTGGTGGGCAGAACTGGGAGCTTGGGGTGGGATTCTTCCCTCTCCACCGAATTCCCGTTCTCACTGGTGTGGACATGGTCAGTTCAGGCGCCAGAGTGTGGAGTGTGACGTGCTGCCTCTTAAAATGGAGGCCCAAAATAGGCACTCGGAGGAAATGATTCATCTGACCTATTTCTCTCCCCGGCTCTGGCGGCACTGGGGATGTCCGGCCGGGATACCGATGGCTGGGACCTGGGGGCAGGAATTCCGCCCCTACTGCCCTCGGGAAGCCACCAGGGCCAAGCAGACGGCATCAGGGCATGGCCCTGTGCCCACTGCCTGGTTTTCCACTCTCTGTGCCCGTCCAGTGGGCATTCCACAGGGCACTCAGCATCTCCAGTGGCTGCTGCCTTCCACAGGGAGAAGGGTTGAAGTGGGACCAGCCCCAATGTTGGATCCTGCTGGGATTTCTCTGCCCTGGTGTCTTGTAGCACTGACAGATTTAAACCCCTCTCACGTTTCAAAGGGCAATGGAAAAACATGGTCTGGGTGATCCGCAGGGATAACTGCTTCCTTGGCAGCTTTCTCCCAGTGGCAAAAGCAAAGGGAGTTGGATTGTGATGGGAATGACACTGCCAGGAGCTGCTTGGGTACAGCAGGTCCTATCCCAGCTCTTTGCTGCTGTTATCCAAGATGCTTGGCATCATGCTGTGCATTGCATCATTTTTGTAGATTCAGGGCATCTCTAGTTTTCTTTTCCCCCTTTTTTCAGCCCGAGCTGGAGGAAGAGAGGCTGACAGCACCTTGGGGACATCAAGGGGTGCAAATAAATGGGTTTGGCACAGCCTGGAAATGGGGATAGTGCTGCGGGATGGTACTGGGAGCTAGTGGGGTGCTCTGGGATCCCCCAGACCATGACCTGGAGATAGGGGTGGAAAAGCCAAATTCTAGCAGATTCTGGGCTGGATTGAGCCCGAACGGCTGTTGGATCGTGTTTTCCTGGGTGTTGTTCAGGAGCCTTTCTCTGGTCTTGAGATGTCATCCTCATTTGAGGGGAGCTCACCCTCCTTTCGGGAAAGGTCACCTTTGTTTGGGGATGAGGCTCATTGCCCTCCCCCCACCTCTGGCTCTCTGGAGGCTCCTGTGTCACATGGTAGTTTTGCTGTGCCTTATTTTTGGGGGACCCTCGGGCTTTTTGTTGAGGGGAGCTGGGAGCTGTGCCAAGCTGCCCCATGCTCTGTCCCCGTCCTCAGCCCCCGTGTCCCCCAGGGTGGCCGGGATCACTCTGCAGCTGCCAGATCTGCCAGCTAACGCACATGTGTGTGTGTCAGCCCTGGCTCTCCCCAGCTCCCAGACCCTCCCTCCCTGTGCTGCTCCCTGGGGTGCCGGATTGGGGTCCCACATGGGGATGGAGATGTCTTTGGCTGCACCAAGGGTGTCTGTGATGTTCCAGCTGTGGGATTTTATATGTTCTATTAGGAAATTCTTTCCTGTGAGGGTGGTGAGGCCCTGACACAGGCTGCCCATAAAAACTGTGGCTGCTCCATCCCTGGAAGTGTCCACGGCCAGATTGGATGGGGCTTGGAGCAACCTGGGATAGTGGAAGGTGTGCCTGCCCATGGCAGGGGATGGAATGAGATGATCCATAAGGTCTCTTCCAACCAAAGCCATTCCAGGTTTCTACGATTCCAGAACTCCAAGATTTTAGAATTCTCAGACAGAGAGTGTTTGCTGCCAGCTGTGTTGGGTGCATGGCTCGTGGGAATAATTTGACCTTATTTTTGTCCCGTTTTCCTTATTTTCCTACCTGTGCCCCCTTGCCAAGCGCTGCGGGGTGACAAGCGCCGTTCCCCCCACAGACACCATTGACATTGTGCGTGATCCCATCTCCCCCGGGGAATACAAGCCCGAGGAGGATCCCAAACTTTACCACTCGTCCAAGACGGGCCGGGGGCCGCTGGGGGATGACTGGCTGGAGGCAGCAGCAGCCAGCGGGCCCCTCATGTGCGCCTACAAGCTCTGCAAGGTGGAGTTCCGATACTGGGGGATGCAGTCCAAGATCGAGCAGTTCATCCATGACGTGGGTGAGTTCAGACCCATGGATTGCTGGAGGGTCATTTGGGCAGCTGTGGGATCACACTGGACTCTCTTCCTCCCTTCTCCCCCCAGGTTTGAGGAAGGTGATGCTGCGTGCCCACCGCCAAGCCTGGTGCTGGCAGGATGAGTGGACGGACCTGACGATGGAGGATATCCGGCAGCTGGAGGAGGAGACGGCGCGAATGCTGGCACAGAAGATGGCCAAGTGTGGCGAGGGCGAGGAGCCACCCGTGGCTGGGGTCAGCCCCGAGGGGCAGCCGGAGCCAGATGGTCCTGGCGGTCAGGAGGAGGCTGAGCTGCAGGCGGGGACCGATACCCCCTCGGATGATACCTTTGCCAAGCAGTGGTCCACCTCTTCCCGGTCTTCCTATTCTTCCCAGCATGGAGGTGAGACCAGGTCCGGTGTGGTTTTGCCCTGGATGCTGCGGTTCTCCACAGGAGATGTGTCAGGGGACTGTTTACCTGGCTTGGGTCTCCTGGGCGGGGGCTCTGGGTTTCCCAAGTCTGGTCCCAGGTTTCTTGAAGGGGCCCTGGGTGACCCAGGAATGGTTCTGGATCTCCTGGAGGGACTCTGGGTGACCCAGGGATGGTCACAGATCTCCCAAGGAGGGACTCTGGGTGACACAGGGATGGCCTCAGATCTCCCTGGGCATCTGGGTCCAGGACCAAGGGGGAGCTGTGGGGCAGGAGAGGGGGTCTCTCTGCAGGGGGCTGTGAGTGCTGACCCGCTATGGGTGGTAGGGGGCGTGTCTCCTCAGAGCCTGTCGGAGTGGCGGATGCAGAACATTGCCCGGGACTCGGAGAACAGCTCCGAAGAGGAATTTTTCGATGCCCACGGTACTGGCACCATCTTGGAACAGGCTGGGTGGGGGCAAGGGCATCTGAGGATGGGTGTGCAGGCACAGGGGTGTCCCCCCACCCACGCCTCCCTCCTGCCTCTGCAGAGGATCTGTCTGACAGCGACGAGGTCTTTGCCAAGGAGATGACCAAGTGGAGCTCCAACGACTTCTTGGACACGCTTGAGAGGCCAGTGGAGCTGGATGAGGCACTGGGTGAGCTTTGGGCGGGTGCTCTGGCCCCAAATCTTGGGGTGGAAGTCCTGGGAGGGGCCTGATTCCCACCTGGAGACCCAGCTGCCTCACCAGGGCTGTGTGCTCGCAGGGGACAGAGCCAGTGCCACCAAGGGGGATGGTGAAGGATTGGGAACATCCAGCTTCCCTGAGGTGCGTGTCCCCTCCCTCAGGCCGCGCCCTCCTGCCATGTCCCCCGACTTGACTGCTCTCCTTCCTGCAGGGTGGCACGGCAGAGAGCACGGAGCAGATGTGCCGGATCCACGCGCTCTTCCTCATCCTCCACAGTGGGAACATCCTGGATCAGGGAGCGGGCGAGCCGGGCTCCAAGCAGGCGGATGTGCAGACTCTGGCAGCCACCTTTGATGCTGTCACCCGTGTCCACTTTCCCGAGGCACTGGGACATGTGGCCCTGCGCCTGGTGCCCTGCCCGCCCATCTGTGCCGCAGCCTACGCCCTTGTCTCCAAGTATGGATTCCCGCTGGGAAAGCAGGGGACTGGGGAGCTGGTGTCCTCCTAGAGGGGACTTCACTTGTGATGGGACATTAAGAACTGGGGAGGGGATGGGGGTTAACTCCTGGTGCAGTGTCTTGGGGCAAGCAGGTGTTGTGTGGTGAGATGGGATGGGATACAATTCTGGTGTGGTATTCCAGGCCATGCAGGTGTTTTGGTGCGGGGTGAGGACAGTGGGGCAGGATGGGATGGGGATAACTCCTCGTGCAGCATCCTGGGTTGAGCAAGCATTGTGCAGAGAGATGGGGACATCAAGGCAGCATGGAATGGCATGGAATTGAATGGGATAGGGTAACTCTGGATACAACATCCCGGGTGAGCAAGTGTGTTGTGGTGGGAGGGAACAGGATGGGGATTACTCCTGGTGTGGCATCCTGGGATGAACCAGTACCATGCAGGTACATGAGGACATCAGAACAGTGACATTCATCCCTTGCCATGTCCCCTCAGGCTCAGCCCTTACAGCCATGACAGGGACAGCCTGTCCAGCAGCCAGGACCACATCCCGCTGGCAGCACTCCCACTGCTGGCCACCTCCTCAGGCACCTACCAGCAGGCCGTGGGCACCGTCATCACCCGTGCCAACCAGGCCTACTCAGCCTTCCTGCACTCTGGAGAGGGCACTGGCTTCTGCGGCCAGGTGAGGTGGAATTTGGGAAGCTTGGCTCTGGGGTCCAGCTGTGACCCTGCATGGAGGGTTTAGGGGTTTCACCCTCCTCGTGGATCTGTGTTCTCCACAGGTGGTGCTGCTGGGGGACTGTGTGGGCGGCATCCTGGGATTTGATGCCCTGTGCCAGAGCCGGGTGGGCTCAGGGGGCAGCCGGAGCAGCAGCCGCCGTGGCAGTCTGGTGAGTGCCTTGCATTCCAACACTCCCTGGGGGGGGTTTGGGGGTGCACTGGGGGCTAGATGGGATCTGGGTGTTTGCTGCCTCTCCCTGCAGAGCACAGAGCCCATCTCCCCAGAACAGTGTGGCAGCCTGGACCCGCTGGCTGATGGGACAGAGGGAGCACCAGTATTGGGCCAGGCCAGCCCTGAGCCCCCAGGGACACAGGGGGACAGCCAGCAGCACAGCTCCATGTGCAGGTGAGCCCAAGGGGGACGGTTGGCTATACTGTGCTTTATGGAAGAGGCGCAATTCCCTGGGAAGGAGCATTTCATGGAGGCTACCTGCCCTGGGGGGATCTTGCTGGAGCGCTTCAGGGATAACAGGGCCACATCAGACACTGCTTTGCCTTCAGGACGGTGGGAATGCAATGTTGCATCCCTCCCCATGCCCACTGTCTCTGCTGTCCCAGCCTGCAGGCCAGTGAGGCCCCGCTGGAGGCAGAGGCACCCCGGAGCAGTGCCATGGCGCTGGATGGGGCAGAGGGTGCCAGCACCCGCCTCGAATTTAAGGTATCCGGCTTCTTCCTCTTCGGTTCCCCACTGGGGCTGGTGCTCGCGCTGCGCAAGACCGTCATGCCTGCTCTGGATGGTGAGGATCCCTGCCTGCCACGGTGCCAGCCCCTGACCCTCCCTGCAGGGCTCAAGTCCCTGAGTCACGCTCACCTGACAAGCCTGAGCTCCCCAGGACCACCCCAGCGAGCCCTGCTTGGGTGTGAGCCCCTTGCATGCCTAGCCCTGGCTGTATGGGTGTTGGTGGGTGGCTAAGTGTTCCTGCCCTGTACCAGCCTCAGCCTATCCCTCATGTCCCAAATTTCCATGTCCAGCCTTTCCTTTTGCCGTGTCCTTCTTTACTCCTCCTGGGTGTTTTGCTCCTGGTTCCCTTCAGCCCTCGTGGGCGCCCCTGACCCCGCTCTGTGCTGCAGTGGCCCAGCTGCGTCCTGCCTGTGAGCAGATCTACAACCTCTTCCACGCCGCCGATCCCTGCGCCTCCCGCCTGGAGCCCCTCCTGGCCAAGGCCTTCCACGCTGTGCCCCCACTCAGCGTGCCCCGATACCAGAAGTACCCCCTGGGTGATGGCACCTCGTCTCTGTTGGGTGAGCAGGTTCCCACCAGGCTGGTGCCAGGCACCCTGAGGCCACGTCAGGGTACCCAGAGCACTCACATCCTGGCTGGGTGCAGGTAGAGGGATGTGCAAGCCCTACCCACTGCTCTGGGGCTCTGCTGGAGGGGTGTCTTGGGGTGGTGGGTGTCCCCAGGGGCTCTGGGTGTGCTCACCTGGCTCTCTCTTCAGCGGAGGCCCTGCAGACACACTCTGCCCTGTTCCTGCCCAAAGTGGATGTGGCTGCTCCCCCTACCCCCACTGGCAGCTTTGGGGGCTTCTGGAAGGGCAGTGAGCCAGCAGAGCCCCCCACTCCTGCCAGCACCAGCGAGGTTGTCAAGAGTAAGTGTCATCCCCACCCGCCCCATCCCATGTGGGCACTTTGGGCTGCACAACAGGGGATTAGGCCTGGAAGAGGCTTCAGTCCAGCTGTCCCTGCAGTCCTGGAGCGCTGGTGGGGCCCGAAGCGCATTGACTACTCTCTGTACTGCCCCGACGCCCTGACTGCCTTCCCCACCATCACCCTGCCCCACCTCTTCCACGCCAGCTACTGGGAATCCTCCGACGTGGTGGCCTTCATCCTGCGCCAGGTATGGTGGGCCCGGTGGGGTGCGTGGCAAGCCGGGGCCGGCGGAGGCTGAGCCGGTCCCGTGCTGTCGGCAGGTGATGGAGAAAGAGGGGCCACAGCCTGCGGAGAGCGAGGAGAGCTCCATCTACAGCCCCGCCATCCCGCGGGAGAAGTGGCAGCGCAAGCGCACCCAAGTGAAGATCCGGGTATGTGGCCAGTGGGAGGCCACCTGGGGCATCCTGGGGTGTGTGGGTTCTGGGACAATCCCACAGCCCAGTGGTGTCCCAGTGGCACCTGAGGAGCTCCCCCAGGAGCTGCTGAACACCCCATGTGCCTGCAGAACGTGACGGCCAACCACCGTGCCTGCGATGTCATCGTGTGTGAGGGCAAAGCGCAGATCCTCAGCGGGCGCTTCATGTACGGACCCCTGGATGTGGTGACGCTGACTGGGGAGAAGGTATTGCTGGGCTCAGGGGGCCACCAGGACCCCTTAAACAGGGTGGGGTGTCCAGGACCGGGCATGGGGCTGGTGTCACCCACAGAGGGAAAGGTTGTGGTTAACAGGACCCTGTGGGGGATGGCGAGAGGGGGTTGTAAGGACCTGTGTGGGAATGCAGCAAGATGTGGGGGTCCAGCCTGTGCCCAGCCCATTTCCCTCTCTCAGGTGGACATCTACATCATGACACAGCCGCTGTCAGGGAAGTGGCTGTACTATGGCACCGAGGTGACAAGTGGCAGCGGGCGCGTGGCCTTCACCATACCTCCAGACAAGGCTCTGGCCATCGGGATCTACCCTGTGCGCATGGTGGTCAGGTGAGGCGTTGCCTCAGTTTCTCCTCCAGCCCTTTTGGCAGAGCTACACCTGCTGCTCTGGCAGCAGAGCCGGTGCTGAGCCACCACCTCTGCCTTTGCAGAGGAGACCACAGCTACGCCGAGGCGTACCTGACCGTGGTGGCCCGTGGCACCGAGTCCGTTGTGTTCAGCATCGATGGCTCCTTCACTGCCAGTGTCTCCATCATGGGCAGTGACCCCAAAGTGCGGGCAGGGGCTGTGGACGTTGTAAGGTGGGTGCCCTTCAGTCAGGGAGTCAGTCTCCCCATCTTTCCTGGTGTGACAACTCAGTTGGGGGGTGTCAGAGCAGGGATAAGGGGGAGAGTATTCCACCACTCCCTTGCCTCCAGCACATCATCTCTATGCTGGTTGCCCTATTGTGAAAAATAATCCTCTCCAAGTTTGCATGTGGTCCCCAGAGCTCTGCTGTGCCTTTTCCTTGATAAAATCCCTCGGAGCAGGGAGGTTTTGGAGGCAGCACCCACACATGCTGTATTGGGAGATCCCAGCTTCCCATATCAGGACTGTCTCCACACAGGCTCCTGGCAGCCACCCATATCCTCTCCTAGGCACTGGCAGGACTCGGGGTACATGATCATCTACGTGACGGGGCGCCCCGACATGCAGAAGCACCGTGTGGTGGCCTGGCTCTCCCAGCACAACTTCCCCCACGGCGCCGTCTCCTTCTGCGACGGACTCACCCACGACCCACTGCGCCAGAAAGCCGCCTTCCTGCAGAGCCTGCGCACCGAGGTGGGCATGGGGATGCTGCCGGGACACGGGGCTGGTGATGGGGTGGTGTGGGCTGTGCTGAATCCTGTGCACCTCTGCATCCTGGTGGAGATGCTGGGAGCTGGACTGCATTGCCATGGCAGAGCTGGAAGCTTCTCAGGGCAGATCCCAGCCATCCCTCTTAACATGAGGGTGCCCAAGCCCTTAGGGGTAGCTGTCCCTGTGGGAAGGGTTGTTCCTCGCCCTAATGTTCTTGTCCCTGGGCAGGCAGAGATCTCCATAGTCGCTGGCTACGGCTCCACCAAGGATGTCTCAGTCTACAGCTCACTGGGACTCGCGCCAACACACATCTACATTGTGGGACGGGCCGTCAAGAAGTTCCACAACCAGTGCCAGGTATGGTGGTGGCAGGGCTGGGGAGACTGGGGATGCAGGGGATTATGGCTGACCCCACCAGCCAGCCGTGGCCACTGGCTCAGGCTGTCTGTGTGTCCTGCAGTTCCTCTCTGAGGGTTACGTTGCCCACCTGGCCCAGTTGGAAGCTGCAGCCCTGGCTCACTCCCCCAAGGGCCCCCCACGACCTGTGCTAGGCAAAGGCACCTATGGCTGCCCGGCACCCGTCGACTTCCTGCGGAAGCAGAGCCAGCTCCTGCGCTCCCGGGGCTCCAGCCAGGCAGAGCGGGATGGGGGGCCCCCCTCAGCACCCCCTGGCTTTTCCCGGACCAAGCCCCGCAGCATCAGCCTCAAGCTGGAGGGTGAGGAGTGAGGGTGGCACGGCCATGTCCCCCTTCTGCCACATCCCTGATTTCCCAGCAAGGAGCACCTGGGGACAGAGCTGGTGCTGGGCCATGAGGCCATTGCAAGGAGATGAGGGTGCTGGGTCCCCTGAGACCAGGGGGTGCTGGGAGAAGGCTCAGAGCCCCCCAGAGAACCAGAGTTGATCCCCTCAGGGCAGAACCACCCTGGGTCCTCCCTGCTGCCCCCAGCCCCGTCCCCTCTGGTCCTTTGGGGCCGTTGGGCAGTGCCCAGTGGGGTCTGCAGCCCAGGGTCATTATCCCTGTGCAGAACTGGGGGCTGTGGCTGTACCCCAGAGCGAGTGGCACCTCCTCACCTATTTATTTCCGTCCGGTGTCATGGCGCAGGGCTGGGTTGGGGTTCCAGAGTGGTTCCTCTGTTCCCCCCCGTTTTGTTTCGGTGTTGAATAAAGAGATGTTATGACAAGGTGCCAGCACCCACGAGTCTGCTCTGTGCCTGTGGCTGCAGGGTTCCCACCCACTGGGAAAGCCCTGGGGAGCCTCCAGGGACACCATGTCCCACAGGGAGATGGCTGTGGGGCACAGCAGTTGGGTCACAAGCAATTTAGGACAGAGAACAGAGCCTGGGCAGTGTGGGCCATGCCGATGCTGATATCCTCCCCCTCTCCACCTTGGTTTCCCCTCATTTTACCTCTAGCAGCAAATTTTTGTAGTGACCAGGGGGTGTGACTGGTTTTACTTGAGTTTATCTTGGCATAGCATGATCAGAGATTTATAGAGATAGCAGGAACAAGCTGTTACTCTATATAAAATATTCCCGACACTGACATGACAAGAGGAGACACTGGTTTGGGATGATAGCAGCAGCCTGGATAAGTGACAGTGGCATGGCACGCAGAACAGGCATGAACGGGTTGGAGCTGGGGCCGAGGCTCAGTTCTGCCCCTCCATGGCCACCATAGAGTATAAAAACATCAAATAAGTGATAAAAGTTGGCAGGAAGCAGCAGGCTCTTGTCACCCACGCATCCCTGGCGTGACGATGAGCCCCGGCTGCGTCCCCAGGCCGTGGCGAGCTCCGGGGCCATTTCCACTGACTTCAAATAAGTAAAATCTGTATTAAACATTAATAAACATCCATGACCATTCCACATGTGGAATATCTAAAAGAACCTGTCCGGAGAGCACTGGGCTCTCCCTTGCAGCCACGGACTCTACTGGGAGAAGATGCCCTTGAAGCGGATCTTGTCTTCGGCGTCCTTCTCCCGCAGCCGTGCTTCCAGGCTCCGCAGCTCCTTGGAGACCACGGGGCGCAGCGAGGGGTCGAGCGCCAGGACTTTGGCGAAGTCAGCCTGCGCCTCGGCCACGTTCCACACGGCCGCATGGGCCTTGCCCCGCTTGAAGTAGGCCTTGACATTGTCTGTGGGGAGAGAGCCAGGGTCAGCGGAGGGTGGGGGTGTCCGGGTGCCCTCCACAGCCACCTGGGATGGCTCGTGGCTCCTTACCCTCGTACTTGTTGAGGATGGAGGAGCAGTGGTCCAGCACCTCATAGTACTCCTCACACTGCAGCTTGCACTGGCAGTAGTTTAAGAGCAGGGGTGTGATCTTCTGGTCGAGCTCGATCCAGTCTGGAGAGCCTGGCTGCTCCTGTGGTAGACAGAGCAGGGAGAGTGAGGGGCAGCTCTCAAGCCCTACATTCCCAAGGGTGCCTGTGTGTATCTGGGGAGACCCACCTTCATCTGCAGGTTCTTGAGACAGGCGATGGCATCATAGTATTTGGCAGCTGCCTCAGGCACCTTGCCCTGCCGGTACAGCTCGTTGCCTTCCTTGTGGATCTGGGGCACAGCCTGGAGCTTCTCCTCATCTGTCATGGCCCATGGGTCCTGCTGGTAGGAGCCGGGTGGCTCCACCTGCCAGCACCCCATCATGGAATCAGAGAACAGGATCATGGAATCGTTTAAGTTGGAGAAGACCTCTAGAGTCATCGAGTCCTGCACTGCCAGGGCCACTACTAAACCACATCCCACGTGCCACATCTGTGTGTTTTCTGGACACTTCCACCCCGAGCTCCCCATGCCGGCACCTCACCTTCAGCACCTCGATGTCAAAGATGAGGGGCTGGGGGTTCTTCTGGAGCTCGTCGAGGTCGGGGTACCCCAGGGAGTAGTGCTCGTGCATCTGGGCGATGCTGCAGCAGTGCCGCTGCCCCTCCAGCGGGTCCTTCCCTGCTGCGATGTTCCGCAGGCTCTTGGACACTAGCGGGTAAAGCACCACGTGCTGCGGGATGGAAGGGAGCCGGAATTTGAGGAGGGCGGGGAGGGGAATTTTAGGATGCTCCAGCCTCGAACCCCGCGGCTGGAGCGCACCGGGGCGCCCACACCCCTCGCCCACGACATAAAGTCACCGCCCACCCGCGCGGGCCACGCCCCCGCACCGCAGACCACGCCCCCGGCAGGTCCCGGTCCCGCCCACCTTGGCGTCGCAGCGGAAGCGCGCGCGCTCGCCGGGCCGCATGGTTCGCAGCGCCGCTTCCCACACCGGCAGCTTGAACTTTTTCCCGGCGATGAGCTCCATGGGCTTCCCCCGCGCCCTGCTGTCGTCCACCGGCGTCTCCTCATCGCCGCACCGCAGCGTCCGGTAGTGGAAAGTGACCTGAAGGAGAAGGAGGAGCCCGCGGCGTCACNGGGGGGGGTGCGCATGCGCGCCTGCCCCGCCGCGTTCCGCTTCCCACATCCCCCCACCCCGCCCGTCCCCCCGCAGACCTGACCTTGGTGCCGTCGCGGAAGTCTGGCAGCGGCCCGGTGCCCTCCCGCAGCACCTCCTTGTCCACGCCGTCCGCCCGCAGCTGCTCCACTTGCTGCGCCATCGCGCCCGCTCCGCCCGCGCCGCCAGCCCTGCCTCGGCCGCCTCCGCCGCCCCTCGGTTCTTTCCGGATAGTCGCGGCTGCGCGGGGCTCCCCCTGCCGGCCCGGGGGTGGCGCTGCGGGGCGGGGGCTCCGGGAATGCGGCGTGGACATAGGGAAGGGGCGTGGCCAGCGGAGGCAGCCGCGCGCCCTGTTCGTACGTGGTTCCCCCGGTTTCCCGTCTCCCCCCACCTTTCTGGGGTGTCATTCCAGGAGACACGGGAGGCGTTCCGGAATGAAACCTCCTGTGACACTTCACCACCTACACGGAAAGGCCGCGGTGTAGAATGGGAGGTTGATAAGGTCGCCGAGAGCCGCTGTGAGGGATCCCGCCCACCGCGGGGAGAGGGTAGCCGGGTCGTCTCCTCCCGCCAGCTCCGGCTGGGTCTCCGTGCGGGCAGCAAGGACAGACAGCCGCAGCAGGGCTGTGCGAAACCGTTGGGGGACACCTCAAGGCTTAACAGGGTTTAGCGCAGCTCACAAGACATCCTGGGGTGACAGGAGGACACTGGCAGGTGGCGGGTGCCCAATCCCACAGAAGGGCTGGTGACTCATGGAGGTGACAGCACTGCTGCAGGAGTGACCCCCTAGGGAGCACGCTGTTCCGCTGGCACTGTCACTGCTCAGCACTGCTGGGGATGGCTCAGGCCCATTGTCACTCTCTCGCACAGCTGAGAACGCAAGAGAGCTCCTGCTCCCCCCTCTTGCACCCCTTGTGTTTCGGTGGCGCTTGCTAGGTCCCCAGAAAAGCAAGTGGGCTCTGTGCCCCCCCGGAATGTGGCTTCACCGCGGGGAACGGCTGGCGCGGAGCCGCGGCGTTCTCGGCGGCGGCAGC
>VYZP01039635.1:0-22413 GCA_013400635.1 Hypocryptadius cinnamomeus | reverse complement strand
ACAGGACTTGTTAATCAACCAGGCAGCAAAAGCACAGCTGTAGGCTGGACTAGCTGCAGTTTCTCCTTGGTGCCATGCAGAAAACACAATTGCAATACAAACTCAAAGAGATTGCCAGGCAAGGAACAGCCAGGCTAATCAAGCACTGTAAAAAACCTTGATACTATTCATTACTTGCACCTGAAAGTACAGGTTATGGAACAGGACCTCAAAGCTTTTGAAGTACAGTCCGTGTGGAATCTGCCTGATGCAAACACCTCACAATCCCAAAAAACCAACACATCCAATCAATGGTATCAGCACAGTAGGAGGTGATTATCAATTTTTTTTTTTTTTTTGTAGAAGTGATGACAAAGGATTCTTAAGGACAAACTGGAGAAAGGGCAACACGAGCTTTGTGGAAGCTTATGGGAAATTTCTGCAGAGAGAGAAAAGCAGCACAGAGTCAGCACAAAAGTGTTTTGAGAATTAGAGGATAGCAACACAGGAATAAAAAAAAGGAAATGACAGTTTAATAGTGGATAGAAAGGTTGGAAATGACTCATGAAGACTGGTCTTAAGGTTGAAAAGAAGCAGTCTGCTTAATGAGGAAAATGCACTCAGAAGAGAAATAAGTTAAAATAATCAAGGTGGGAAATGAACTTTGTGGCAGAGTTCTGAACGGAGACTCTGGGGGTAGCACTGTTTTCCTCAGTGCAGGAGGGGAGGATGCTGCAGTGATCAAAGTGTGAAATGATGAGATCCCAGAAAACAGCTGCAGTGGGGTGGAACAGCAAAAGGCCTTGTCACAGACATATCTGTGCAGCAAAACCTGTAAGATCAGGAGGTTTCTCCTGCACATGACACTTAGAATACACTTAAATTGATATTCCAGTGACTTGCTGCACATTCAATTAGGTGAGTTAGACTACCTTCTTATGGTAAATCTAATTGACAAATGCTTGTATAGGAAAACAAAAACCAAAACAAATCACTTAATATTTCCTGTTCATAACATCAAATTTTCTCAATGTTTAAGATGGCCAAGAGTCTGCAGTTTGAAATCATCTTGTGCATGAGCTCCTCCTCGAATGACAGAAAACACAGCAACACATGGTTACATACCTCATGAATTAAGGAGAAATTTATATTCTATTTCCTGAGGTTGAGAAGACATTTAGTGTATCTGGGCCAAAAAAAAACCCTAATACAAACATAATTTTTAAACATCAGAACAAGAACAAGCAAAGTTGGCAGAATTTTTTATGTGCAAACTGGCCAAGTAAGATACCAAAGAACACAAGACTTTAGCTACCACTGCAAGCTTTGCAGTCAAATTACTAACTTCAAAAGTAAATGCAGTAATAGCTGAACCTGACAATCCTATTGATATCCTATGAAAGCAGTAAACACTCACAGCCCCTTTCAAACACTTTCCACCATTTTCTGACAGAAAATTTCCTCAATAAATTACAACAGCCAGAGAACACCATTATTGTCTCTTCTAAGCTAATGTTATTTCTATTTTTGAAGATTACTAAACGTGGTCTTTAAAAAAGGAGAAAGTTATAAAAAGAGGATTTTCTATCATGCAGGTGAAAATCAGGGATGATTCTTGNAGGTGAAAATCAGGGATGATTCTTGCTGGTTGAAGAATCACTGAGAGTACATTAAAATGTCAGCGTGTAAAAGAAAACTTTTAGCTATGATTTCTGTATCTCACTTTCAAGTTCTTTAAAGACTTGAAAATGTGGCTATAATTGCTTATACGGAAATAAAATACTTTTGACTAAATTTAGGCAAAAGTCAATGTAAATTAATATCATTGCAAATATTAGCACTTAACTAGGATTCTAATTAGCAGGGATATGAATGGTAATATTGATCATGTAGCAATTCTTTTATTCATGTACATTCATAAGCACCTCAAATAAGGTCATGAATAAAATTCACATAATATACATAAAGATAAGCTAAAAAAAATAGTTTGAACAGATATCTGTGTTTTTAAGAGGATCACAGAATCACAAAAGAGTTAGGGTTGCAAGGGACCTCTGGAGATCATCTAGTACAACATCCTTAACAAAGACCAAGTTTGCCATAAGTTTATGTCCAGAATGGAATCATAGAATCATTAGAGTTGGGAAAGGCCTCCAAGATCATCAAGTTCAACCTCTGACTGAACCCCACCATGTCAACTAAACCACAGCACTAAGTGCCACATCCAGGCATTTCTTGAACACCTCCAGGGATGGTGACACCACCACCTCCTGGGCATCCTGTTCCAATGCTTAACCACCCGTTCAGTGAAGAAATTCTTTCTGATGTCCAACCTTCCCTGGTGCAGTTTAAAGCATTTCCTCTTGTCCTGTGTCTGTTTGCCTGGGAGAAGAGGCTGACCCTCACCTGCCTACAACCTCCTTTCAGGTAGTTGTAGAGAGCGATGAAGCAAAAAACAGACTATAGCATCTTGGTTTACAGAAATTTCCTTACTTCACAACAGATAAGTTATCTTGCTTGCAACTAGAATCTATGGCCATATTGATCAATAATTTATTAAAGGCAATAATATTTTTTTATGGAAGGCAGAGCACAGACCACAGGCACTTTCACAAACATATCATTTGAAAGATGAAACAATGACGTCAGATAAAAGAATATTTCAAATAATAACTGCAAGAATGATACCAAATTACTACTTATATATACTAGCCAGGAGAAGCCATATATTTCTCTCTCCTTCTTACGTTGAAGCTACTATTATGTTACAAGCAGTGCTCTGGTATTAATCTTCTTTTGACCACTATCTACAATTCATAGTCATCAACTCAGTGGGACACAGCTGAGACAGAACAAATTTCCTTGATAAGAGCATTTCCGATAAATGTTATTTAAAGTTGGACGATTTGACTCAAAAATGATTTAATGTTTGTGAAATGCAGCCCATCATGAAGATCAGAAACATAACCCTCATACTGGGAATGAGTGAGTAGTGGTTGTTTAAACACAAGAGAAAGTTTGAGGCAACAGCATGGTAAAGGTTACTAATATTCAAAACTGTCTTCATGACACTCATTCCAAAACTAGAATACTTCACTAAATGCTCAAGAGTAGAACCTTAAAAAGTGCTGCTTCCCCTGAATAAAAGAAGCAAAATTTATTTTAGAAATATTATTGAGAAGCCAAACTTGAACCTATGGGTTTGGTCTGAGAATAGTCTGCAGCCCACCATAAGCCATCACATGTTATAGCCTATGGTCAAGTATCCCCACAGACACATGAAGGAGAGAGAAGTTATTTTCTGCTTCATTTCAACTCTGAACTTTCACAGATATGTGTAATTTTTGGCTTGGGTACATCTTTGGATTTAAAGGAAACTCAGCCAGAATCCTTGTATCACTGAAATGAGGTATTTGTTCTCCCAGAGCATAATCTCCTCCCCACTTAATCCTCAGCATCTACCTTCCCTTAAGATTCAAATATGCAGTAAAAATTGCTTTAAGGCTTCAGCTTAAACACCAACAATAACTCCTTGCTGTATCAACACAGAGAGACATCTTTTATCTCCTGTACAGCATCTGTGATTAAAGTAACCCAGTATCAATAAGAAAGGCAGATGCCCCAAGGCATGACTAAGAGAAATTGCTTGTATTGTAAGAAATATTTCCTTCCAGTACTGTCATGGGGGGTTTTGGAGAAGTAGATGAGTAAACCAGCCTATATTTGATGGTCACTTCAACTCAGAACAGCCATAATTCATCAGCTTGCTGACAGCACCAGGCTCTCATCTAGAAAAGGTCAATGCCAAGGGAAAAATGGGACGGCACTAAATTAAGAGACTGAAAGGAGGATTTAACAACACAGCTGTTGAAACAAACCATGATGGGCTGGGGAAGAAATTCTCCTCCAGTTGCCCATCAATTCACCATCCTGTCCCTGCATGAATAATGTAGGAGGAATACAGAGACATTCAGTCATAGACCAAACCTTTCCAAGTGACAGTGGAATTTTTTGACACAAGTTTATCCAGACATTCGGATGCATTACTGTAGACAATATTCTGCAATGTAAATGTCTCACATGAAACAAAGTATAAAGAAAAACTCAAAAATAGCTATTGAAATGGCCAAAGAGAACAAATGAGGATGACTTTTTCTAGTTCTTTACCACAAGGAAATTTCTGCTCCTCTCGAATACACTGAAATATTAGATTAAAAAAAAATGATTAGAGTTTTTGCCACTGTTGTGCAACATCAGATGGAATGGTATATTTTCATATATACAGCGTTTTCGTAGACCTCTCTCAGTATGATAACTATGTTCATAACTATGTACAAATGCAAAAGTAAACATAAATAGGTGCAAATTTAGAGGTATTTTTCAAGGTATAATTTAGGCTCTTTCAGTTCTACATGTTCCTTCCAAAAGATGTGTGAACTTATGAAAGTTCAAAATGGGTGTAATTTACAAGCTGAGAAGCTAGAAAAAGTTGCAAGAACACTCAAGCTTTATGAAGTGGCCTACTTTAGTGTACTCTTTTCCATTTCTTTTTTTCTGTACAGTTGTGAGCTTGTTTCTCTGCTTTCAGCCTTTCTTTGCGACCTGTCAGTGTATGAATTACACTGTCTAAAAGTCAACTATTACAAAAGACAGGGGCTGGAATAAATAAAAGTCAGGAGGGTAGGTTTTATGAAATTATAATTATATGATTATTATATGACATTCTTGCTAACACCTCTTTCTCATTCTTTTGCTGTTTTACACTCAGTGTTCATAAGAAGAACATGAAAGGTAAATTCAGAGGAACCTGAGTCTGAGGAGACTTTTATAAGGCAAAACTATTGTGAAATGAATGTCATCACATCTCTGAGAAATTGCAGTAACTAAGACTTCTCTTAGTTTCACGACTCAGTATAAGCTGCAGTCAATCACTAAATGCTGGGAAGCACAGGGAACAGAGACAACTTTAACAACAAACTTTAACTGTTTGTTACTTAACTCTTGTTGTACAGCAAATATGTGTTCTAGGAGAAGCCACCAATTTCTTCCTTCTTCCACTGTCCATCTTTTTACCCATCTTTGTTCTTCTTTGAAAGCACAACCAAATATTCAACAGGCTTTCCCCATTTCCTTCCAAAGCAGCTTTCACATATGAAGACAAAGGGCTGTAAATCCATTCTCTGTTCTTTTTCATTCTCTCCTTTTCCAATGAGAGGATAGAAAATGATGGACATCAAACCAAAAAGACAGCCAAAACCTGACAGGCTGACAAGCTCTTAAATATTCTGTACCGTTTCCTGTTGTATGCATTTTCATTCTTTCACAGAGATAGATGCCTACAGCACTGTTCCACTTAAAAATAAAAAGCCAGTGCCCATAGGATGGGACACCCAACAAACTGCTGCCTGCAATGAAATATCTGTCCAGAAAATATAACACAAGAGCAAACTTGCCTGCCCTGAAATTAATAAATGTAAACAAAAAAAACCCAGAAGTCTTTCTAGTATAGGAAATATTCATATAGATATGTATACACATAAAATGCAAAAAGCAATGTTCACTTAAAATATTTCAGTTCATCTAGAGATCTAAAAATATGTTTCTATTATTATTTAATTTTCACACATCTGCATAATTGGTAAAGTATCCATTATCAGAAGAAACTTGAAGTACAGACTCACACCCAAACATTCAAAAACTATCATGAATCAGTACAAAAAAAAATCCATTATGTCTCCTGTTTTAACTAAACAATTAATGGGATAAAAAATGTCAGCCACTAAAAAGTATTTTTGTGGAATGGCATCACACGATTTACCAGGTAGAAATTGTGAAAAGAAACAAGTCAGACACTTTTGGGTATATGTTTATATGCTAAAACCCCAGAAATTTAACATATCTCATAAGAAAGGAGATCATTACGTGCAACTCCTAACACACTCAGCAGCGATGCTTGTTTTGTTATGCATGGGTAACTCCAAGGTGGTTATAGCTACATCCTGATATTCAGATAAAATTCCTCTTTCAGCAGCAAACTTTTAAGGGTTGATTATGTACAAGATGAATATAGATGCTTGGAAAAACCTGTAAAGGTGCAAAAATCAGAGTGGTAGCAAAGGGTTATGGTTTTTATTTGCTTCAGTGTTACAATATGCATTGCAGAACAAAAAAAAAAAATTAAAAAAACTAAAAAAAATTTGAAGTAGTTATATCAAGTACTTTTCATAACAAGAAAAAAAGTAAGATTTTTGTCCAGAGCTGCTGGCAACTGTGTTATAATCAATGCCACTACTTACTCAAGATGCTAGAAATCTGATAGTTTCTTAAAAGATCAGTTGTATCAAGCCACTATGTAACTCACTGTCTATTATGGGATATTCTTATAGCCATCCTGAGAAAGTCAGCACTTAGTGTTGCATGGACATAACACATTTATTCTGGAGTAGCTTCAATCTATTCATGAACTATCCTGGTGAATAATGAGATGAAAATATCCAACTTTTAACTCTTTTAATCTACTCCTGAGGAAGGCACACTGTAAAACATAACAGCTTCTTCAAAGAGACTCAGCTGTTGTGAATATATTTCCAAGAAAGCAATGAGGTTTTACTTGAGATTACGGTTGCTTTTATGGCTGCTTGGAATTTAGTGTACATCAACTACATTCCTGAAAAATGGAGGATCTTCCTCTTTGTCAACATGGCAGTAAAAATGCATTATCTATAGACTTCAGTGGCTAATTGCAAGGACAAACTGAGCTAGAAAGCATACATTACTATTGAACTGTGTATAAAAACATTTGGTGGATCAGAGTCAAAACTCTAGCCAATTTCAAACCTTAAGGTGACCTGCAACCTGCCCTCAACTGGTGAAAGGGACACAATGGGTAGACATATTAACATGGTCCCTGCTACACTGTCTGTAAGAAGCAGGGACAAACTGCTAAATGCAAAGACCATTTTAAGGTCTTAGAAAGCCCCCTGATTTCTAAAGCAAAAAGAGTGAAGGTGAAAATATCAGGTATTTTGATTTCCAAGTTTCTTGGAAGAACATTTTTTTACTGGTTCACCAAAGCTGAGCAGAGTTTTCCTATGCTCCTGTCACAAGAAAGGAGCATCAAGCCATGCTGCACACAAATTATGAGCTTCAAGAAATAATTCAGAAGAGCTGGAAAGAGGCTGAACTTCAGCCAGAGTTGGTGAGCCCCAGCTGATGCCTGGTGATTGATGCCTCTGTAATCACCCCCATCTCAGCTGCCTCCTGAGAGTTTATAAGATTGTGGGACTTTTTTTTTGTCTTTTAATATTTGTGGATCTACTTTCCATTTTTCTTGTCCATTCCCTTCAAGTCTTTCAACAGCCTTTTGAATCTTTCTCCCCCAATAATCAAACCACCAGCATATTAAAATATTGCTACAGGCCAGAGGAACTCCTTGTCCTGAGAATGCCATAGTGATTGCACACCTGTTTCTATACCTATATATACTGAGGGATGTAACTGTTTACTTTGACCTTAGGTTTGACTGCCTGCTGCTACTTTCATGTTTAGAGCTATTAACATGCAGCTTGCTTATCCTCAGCTTTATCTTGATTTCCAATTTTTCCCCCATCCTAAAGACATTGCATGACAAATGTTCATAAAATCTATCAAAATTACATGTATGTTCTGCTGTTATTTCCATTGTATTATCTCACTAAATTCTTAAAATAAGCAAAAATTCAGATGAAGGACTTGTGTTTAGACTTATACTTCTGTTCCATTTGTTTATATTTCTCTTAGCTTCTACCTTTTACATTGGTCCAGATAGATACAAGGAGTCCCATGTGAGTCTGTGTATAAGAGCCTATTTTTCAATACTTTACTCATCACAACTGAATTTGGTTCTCACGCTTGTATTAAAGAATTAGACATGGACATGTTTCTTTCCCCTGAAAACTCCCAGTACTGTTCCTTTGTGTAATCAACAGATTATTTTTGCCTTGCTGCTCGTAATTCCTTACAAAACATGATTTTTTAGATACATGAGCTCCATGGAAGAGGCAACCAAATGTAACCTTTCGACTGGAACTGGAGCAGTTGGTGTGACTCAGTGCCTGTCAGGGCTGATCTCACTGGTGCTAACTCACAGTGGCCCCGAGGGACTGCCCCGTGCTGCCACATCTCCAGCCGTGCCCTCTGCAGCCCTGGCACACCCCGTGCAAAGGCCAGCCTGCAGGAGTGGGATAACTCACAAATGAGCAACACACCCTGTGCCCATCATCTACAGGGGCCAAGGTCAGAGTGGAACACAGACACAATTTAAAATGCATGAAAACAATTACTTGGGGAAGAGCTATAGTAAAAACAGGGCGACCCCAACGCGGCAAATGATTGGCATCTGACTCCATTGATTCAGAATGCTGAACAAATGCTTTATTAAAACTATATTATATTACATTATACTGTACTATATTAAAGAATACTAAAAGGATACTATATTATACTATACAAAAGATACATCCTAAAGAAAAACCCGTGACTCTGTCTGAGACAGCCAGGACACAGCTTGCATCTAATAGGCCAATTAATATAAACAACCATCACCAGAATCCAATTACCAAATCCCTTCAGGTAAACAATCTTCCTAACACATTCCACGTGTGCAAAAGCAACAGGAGCAGCAAGTAGAGGTAAGAATTGTTTTCTCCTCTCTGTGCTTCTCCAGGAAAAAAACTGGGAGAGGGAATTCTCTCTCTCTGTTCTGAGAATGTGAATGCCACAGAAGAGCAAATGAAAGAGTGGACATGGAAAGGGAGCTTTGAAAGATTTGAGAGATTTCCTAAGCTATAAACTATTGTCTGTACTGTGTTGCCCTGGCTTTTTTTTCCTTTTTTTTTTTTTTTTTTTTTTTTTTTTTTAGCTGTGAGTTTTAACCTATCATCTATATAATGGTATTTATTAATGCCACTTCTATTCTTCTGCAAAGACTTTGGACAGATACTAAAAAAAACACCCACTGAAGTTTAGAGACTATTACCATTGTTATTCTGTTCAAATACCTGATTTCTGCAATGGATAGGGCATAAAGGGTGGAAAATAATGCTAAGGAGACCAAGTCTGCTCATAAAGGGTTGGAGCTGCTGTATTTCATGTAATAAAATTAAGATTGCAGAGTCATCACAGAAGGAATCAAACAACTGATCATGTAATTGAGCATCTAAAACTTACAGCAGGTGGCAGCTCCTCTTCTTCTGCCTCTCTAGTTTGCCTGTCAGGTCTTTTTAATTGTATTTTTGATCTAACTAAGAGCAAATAAACAAGAAAAGAAAAACAAGCAAGCCAAACCATCTAGATATTTCTGAAATGTGGGTAGTTTTCTACTGTACAATTTACAACAGCTTGGTACAGACATATTACTTGGCTCATCCAGGGTTATTTCTTTATTCACTGAATGTCTCAAGCAGTAGCAAAAAAAAAAAAAAAAAGACAAGTCTTATATGTTAATATAATAACAATCATTTGGCAAACCTATCAGTGCTTAAAACAAAATGGGAGCAGCACCTGGTTGGTTTTTTTTTTTCCAAACAATACCACAGTCTTAATATTAAGTAAAAAATAAGCATTTCTCTTTAAATCCAAATTTAGAGATTGGTTCATGGCACAGTTTGTCTGAGTCCCCGACAATGTAACATCTCCTTGGCATTTAGACCTGATCCTCTGTACTGACACATCACCTTGCACATTCAGTATTTCACCAAGCATTCAGAGGTGCCAGCGGGAAGAACCAAGATATTTGGGAAATCTCAGGGTGTGAATCAGGCTGCCAGTAACAGGCTGTGACATTCCAAATGAGACTGCTAAGAAAAAAGAGAAACCCTCTTCTTCAGGATGTGCACAGACACGATGCTCTGTCAGTGATTAAGAGATGAGTGCTGCTGCAGGGAGCTGCCTCTGCAGTCGTGCTCACAGGTGTGCCTCCTCTGCTGCTTCTGGAAACCCCTCAGCCTGGGGGGTGAACCCTTCCACGGGAAAAAAGCAGCAACTGAAACAATGCTGCCAGTAAACATAAAATCAGAGGCATTAGATATACCTGCCTACACAAGCCACTAATTTCAGTGAATAAACTTAAATTCCTTTATGTACTTGCATGAGATCAACAATTAGAAAAGAGGGAGTCACTGTGAATAGCACTCACAGTTTCTGCTCAGGCACTCAGTCCCCCGCAGTAACAAGAACATGTTGTTTACATTCTGTGTGATTTACATCAATAACAAAACCGGTATTTCACAAAAAGACAAACAGAAAACTTTTTTATCCTTTTCATTTCTATCAAGCTTTATGTCTTCAAAGGTCTGCACTAGTATTTCCACCCACCATTGCCAGCAAACAGAATCACAGAATCATAGAATGATTTGGATTGGAAGAGACCTTAAAGATCATCCAGTTCTAACCCCCTTTGCCATGGGCAGGGACACCTTCCATTCAGTCAGGTTGCTCATAGCCCCATCCCCTGATCTTGAACACAACCAGGGATGGGGCATCCATGACTTCTCTGGGCAACCTGTTTCTGTGCCTCACCACCCTGAGGGTAAATAATTTCTTCTGAATATCTCATCTAAATGTACTCCTCTTTCATTTCAAATAAATGAGTCGGGAAAAGGCCTTTGGAGTACATCTAGAAAAATCTGTAAGATTTAGATTAAAGCCAGTGTTCTCGAAGGTGATCTCTGATTTTGAGATTATTTTCTAACAGCAATACCTGGAGGCCAGATGGCAACAGCTATGCAATGCTGGGCAACCTCTGCTTCGCTCTCAGCTGCTCTAGTGCTTCTGAAAATCAGGCCAGGAATTTTGGTGCCCCAAATACAGAGCTGTGGAAATCTACCCAGAAACATTTCCCTTAAACTCACAAGATCAGTCCCATTCTTCAATCCAGCTGAAGTGCTCTGCTTGCCAATGCTAGGCCTCCTCAGGAAGCCCCAAGAATGGGCAGGAGCATTTTCACCACTGGTTGTCACTGTTATCCCTATGCTGTCCTGTCAATACCTCATGTACAACACTCAACAAAGAGTTAGATATCTCACTATCAAACTTCAAAAAAATCAGTCCAGATCTAAACACATATGCAGATCAAATGCAATTCAGAGCTGTGGTTGCAAATCAACCCTCAAACCTATTTAATGTGGGGGTGAATAGATTTTCTATTGGTTTCATCAGTGTAAGTATTGAAGAAAAAGAAAATCCACT
Organism: Hypocryptadius cinnamomeus; assembly: GCA_013400635.1. Classification (NCBI taxonomy): domain Eukaryota; kingdom Metazoa; phylum Chordata; class Aves; order Passeriformes; family Zosteropidae; genus Hypocryptadius; species Hypocryptadius cinnamomeus. The sequence goes on along the minus strand of VYZP01039635.1, from coordinate 11,208 downwards.
AATTGAGTTTAGAATCAAAAAATAGATCAGGAGAAGTGCATGGGACAAAGTTGTGCTATAGGACAGAGAAAAAGCAGTACAGATGTGCAAGGTCTCAAGTCATAGGAACCAAAAGCAGAGTTCATTTGGTCTGAGACACTGTGGATAAATGAACAGATACAAAAATATTGCTTATAGAAACCTCTCCTCCCATATATCCAGTGAAGTGCTAGGGTTTATTTGCAGAGCTTCTTGTGAATTTTATCACTGCAGAATGGCATTTTTAGTAATTAAAAAAGTACCTAATAAACAGATAAACATATGAGGTGGTCCTCAGGTGGGCCTGAGGCCATCCTGATACTCAGGTCTTGACATGCGGCAGCTCTGCCTCATTTTTGGCAGGAGGGGAGCACTTTAGCTGTCAAATCTTCCTTCCATCCTCCCTTTTTTAAAACCACTCACCCAGCTTTCTCCAGGAGATGCTAGGACAGACACTGACCTCAGGATGGAAAAACAAGCAGATAATAAGAATCTCCCTGCTTTTTCAGGCTTCCTCCCAAACTGAATCCATGCAGTACACTTATCCAGATCTGGAATGTGAAAGAGTATGTTCATAGGACAGCTAAGTTGCCACAGGTCGCAGCCTGACTCTGTAAAATGAGGCAGAATTCAGTATAAAATATTTTATTAGAGTTCTGAAGTGAGCAGGAAATTCCTGTTGCTCTGAAGTGATATCCAGGGGAGAACAATCCATCCCCTGCCTCAGCCGATCAATTCGTGTTAGCAAAGCTTTTTCAGGAGCTGAAATTAAGTAAACGGAGTCACGCTTACAAAGAAAAGGGGACAAAACCCCTCTCTGCTTTATTTTCTAACTTATCACTGCCTCCAGAATGCTATTGTAAGTATTTAATTATTTACTCTTGTCAATAATAATAAAGTGCTACAATATTTGAGGAAAAAAAAAATCTCCCTTCTGTACTCACAGAGTATCTGTCTCTTGCCTGACACTACTCAGGCTCACAACTTGTACAACACCCACAGTCTGCATAACTTTTGCAAAAAAGTTATCTGATACCTCAGCTTGTACATCTATTAGATATGACTGACTCAAACCCCATCTACACTGGGTTACAAAGTAGAGGTAAAATTTTAAAATATTACAACCCACAGAAAACTGATACAAAAATACTCAGGATCCTCACTGGAAGATAAGAATCAATATTTTAAGTACTTGGCTTCACGTGTCTGATAAAAGTATACTTGATTTTAGAACTGAAGGGGAGTTATTCTCTTTGGTTAAATGCTAAATTTTACATTGAGATTAAAGGAAGAATTATCCAGCTCCCCCTGGCCAGAGATTTCACCAAATCCAAATACCAAACAGTAAATACCTAACATTTCTATCTGGGTGTTCACATCAGCATCACTCCATGCCCACCATCTCCTAAAAGTGATAACCTGCCTGCAGAGTGAGCTTCACAGGCCCTTAATTAATGCCCTGAGTTTAGGACAAACAGGTCACACCATGAGGACACTACGGGGATGCCACTAAAGGCAATTGCTCCAGGAGCAGCCTGGCTCCTGCTGGGGATCCATGTCCCTGGCATGGGGGAAGCAGGGAGTTTGTGCTGGGGCAGGGAGCAGCCTCTCTCCCTGGCACCTCCTCAGGGCATGCACAACCAGAGCACGGGTATTGTGGCCTGCTTGGAACTGGCCACGGGGCACAGCAGCTGTAAACAGGGACCTGAGCCTCCCAGACAGATGGATTGAGCCATGACAGATGTTCAACATCATCTCCTTTTGGATTCTTCCAGGAGGTCCATCAGTCAGGGTGGGCAGATGGAGGAACCTGTTCTTGGCTGGGTCATGGCTCAATTTATGAATATTAAAATAGGCTCTCTCTCCCTTCACTGAAACGCATCAGATGCCGGATTGTCATTATCTTGGCCATTTCTTTATTATGCTTTTATTGGATTACACTTCTAAAGTCATGCCCTCAAGCAATTTAATTTTTACATCTTTTTAACTTTTGGGGAGTATTTTTGATCATAGGTCACTCCTTGTTTAATTCTCAGGATAAAAGCCTTCTGTAGGTATCACCACATTTAAAAGTAAATAAATTACCCCTTGTATTTCTCAAAATATATTCTTCTTCTTCATTTTTAATTCACTGCTCCAAAAGGAAAACCCAAATAGAAAATGAAAAAAAGGGGGAAATCATTCCTTAACAAAATTCTGGTTTACAGAATTTCTCATTTAAATGAAATGCTAAGCAGTGTGCAAAAATTATAATATTAGCATAATTTTATGTATTTTAATAGCCTGAGTATTTCCCAGACTTGTTGAAACTTCTATCAGAAGTCAATCCTCAGGTGCAATGAGCAAAATGGCAAATAGACAGAACTGAGTAAAAATATCCTGGAATAATTTATAATCTTTATTGTGTTTATTTGTCTAAATAAAATATTTATATGATTCTCATTTATGAAATTAGTTAAAGAAACATAGCATGTCATGAGCTGTAATTTATTTTATTAAAATAAAAATCAGGAACGCATTATTCGTATGCATAGTCTCATCTGAATTTAATCCCTGTTGTTGGGCACTCTGATTCTTTCTAAGGCTCATAAGAATAGAGATGCCTTACCACACTCAGGAGAGTTCTTATTATGTTTATTTTCTATGGATTAAAACAGCAGCAATAAAAACTGTCCAGTGCCTTAGATAATAAAGACCCAACCTGCAAACATTTATAAATATAAATAACCCTTATTAGTATTGCTGATGTCAGAAGGACACTCATACATGCACATAAACTAAAGTACATTAAAAACATCATTATTTGAAGAGAGGTACTCTGTGAAGTATTTCATGTATTTATCAATGTTGGCTCCCTTAAGCAGTCATGGAGATGGCCTCACCTTTATCTGACAAAGTCACAGTTGAAAGCTGTGAGATTTGGAACCTGATCTATGGCAAAATGCCTGGATTAGGATACATTTCTCCCCTATCCTTTCATAACTCAGATATTTATTCTAAAGTGAAAACTGCTCTCACAAAATATTACACTGCATGAGTAAGTTAGCTGCACACGATGTGAATGACAGTGAAGGGAACTAGGTCAGCTGTGCTGTTCAAAAAAAGAAAAGAAGAAAAGAAAAAAAAAAGAGAATACAGCAGCTAATATAAAAGCAGAACACAAATAATAAAGTTTAAAAAAGTGCTATACTCTTTAAAAATTTTCGAAGTCCCTTCCTTTTGTTTTATTAAATTTGTATTCTTTTTCTGTGTTTCTGTTTTCCTCATACTACAAGATGATCCAATCTTTTTCTTCTGAAAAGCCAGTTGTCCATTTCCTCAATGGCAAAAAAATTCTCACATTTGATTTGTAGCAGAGAAAGCATTATCATTTAAACATCTGTTTTGGCAAAAAAATGAGCCCTTTTTCCATCCCAAAAATTACATATTTCTCAAATACAATCCTTGCTAAAATATTCTCTTCTACTGCCTCTCTCTTTAACTATTGTAGATGCCAGTCTAGGCAAAACGGAATGGTTTTCTGAGCTCATCTGGAATCTGAACTAAATGAGGTTCTTCCTCCATTCATGCGTAAGTGCCTTGCTTCTTGCATACCTCCTTAAACCTACTGAGTGGTATTTGGATTTGGACACAGCTTATTAGGACAGAAATCTAAATATATGAGATATTGTATGAAGCCAAAACTACAGGATGTTAGGATATTGTTTCAATTATTAAGAAATAATTGATTTTAAGTTCCAGTTCATTAAACTGATTTACAAGAACTTTTTGAAAGATAAATGAAACTCCTGAAGTGGAACAGGCAGTAACTAACACAGAGAACAAACAAAACTATTTCCTATAGTAGCATTAAGTGGTTTCGATGCCCTGAGCAATGCTTTGTTTGGATTCTGAATGCCTCAGCGCTTAAACACATCCATAACATGAAAAGTCAGTCATATCTAATGTATTAGCAGGAGAAAAAGATGCCATTACTTCTAAATCAGAACATGGCACTCAATTGTCAAAGGTAAGCCCAGCCTTCACTGAACAAGCTATAAGCACCACGCTGTTACTTGGCCACTTGGTGCTCCTTCTTCCAACATGAGCATCCAAACCTGCAGTCATGTCTGCCTTGAGATGAATCTGGTACAGCATTTAAAGACATCGTTAAAAATACTTGAGTTCTTTTATATTTTCTCTTTGTGTTCTGATGTCCTTACTAAAGAACAGGTTTCAGGGGTTCCCTTATAGCTGCAAAGAAAAGCTGCAGCACCTCTTTGGAATTTTACTGATAAGCAAATGAGACCTGAGTACACAGAGAAGCGATGACCTGGAGAGGTGAGCTGAATCATTTTACTGCTAAGAACTACTTGTTCAGAAAAGCCCTGCAACAGAAGGGACTGTGTGGAGCAAGAATAAGGGAGATGAAGGTATGTCCTCTCCCAATCAACCCTTTATGCTTATTACAGCCAGAAGAATAAGAGTGAAATAATGGGTTTCCACATTCTTCTCCTGAGGTGAAGGAGACCCTGCTGTGATTTCCAGAAATGGAGGCAGGTAAAGGTGGCCTCATTGCTTCCATCAGGCCACTGGCAGGGTGTTGGGCTGGTGAACAGTACTCATGACTTGGCAGGCTCTATTTGGGCTTGTCCTGGCCTGCCTGGAGCTTTGCTTGTTTAGCTGTAGCAGCAGACTTCAGCATAACCAAGGTTAAAAGAGGCTTCAGAAGGTCCAACCAGTACTTGAAAGAGAGTCAGATATGAGAGGATGCTGCTAGTGCTTTTTTCCTTGCTATTAGTTTATCTTTTACATTGTTGACAAGGAAGGAAAGAAAAAAATTAAATTAAACTCGATACTTGCTCTCTGTTTTCAGATCTCATAATTTTTAAATCAATGTTTTCCAATTACTTCTGAGGAACAGTACAGTGCTGTAACAACAGCAAAAGGATTTTGCAGTAACGATTTTCTAAGGCATTTCTAACTCAGGCCATATTTAAATCAGCTTTTATCAGACACTAGCTACTGTACTGTGAAACCAAACTCTTCAAATTCCAAGTGTTCACTTTAAACATGTGAAATTTCCTCCAAAATAAGTATCCCCTCTTAGCTGAATTACCAAGAAAAAAAGGAAAAGCTAGAAAGATCAAGGGGGACCTACAAATCACAGAGATCTGGTATTAATGGAAGAGTAAGAATGCTCACTGAATTGATGCCAAACAATAGTAGTTATTAGTGTAATTTAAAATTACATATTTTAGTGGCAATCCCTACATTCTACATACCTGTTACATGCCTTCTTTCTGCTTCTGAAGAAAACCAGAAGCAAAATTTTCAGCCAAAAATGGAATGCCACCATTTTCTGTTCACATTGTTTTTCTGATTAATTTTATAGCTTTAGAAAGAAATTATTCTTTAAAAAATATTTCATTTGTGGAAATACTAATAAATAATTAATTATCTGTACATTGCATTTTTTTAAATTTGTGATGAACTTCTGCAGAGTATCAGCCTCGATACTCCTATTCACCATATTGTTAATAACCTTTATCATAACATAAGAAACAGAGGTAACCTACTGTCCTAATCACTTACCACTTTTAAAACAACATATGGCTGAGGTTGAATACATTTTTGAGATTTCTGTTTGGCAAAATTCAGTATCAGCTTAAAATAATCTTTCCTTTATATTCTATTAAGATTACATCACTAATATGATTACATCATTAAATATATAGGTATTATTCTAATGTATTTCAATCATAACTGAGTAACACCAAGAGAGGTTTTTGCCTTATATGTTTTAGGTACTTCACACAACTGAGTAAATGCTCCTGTTCCCATCTTCCTGCTGCAGCACAACCAAAGACAGATCCTGAGATCAAAAACCCTGTGAAGTAATAGCAAAGGCATACTTGCATCTTCTAAAATACCCACTCAGATAAAATCTTCCTAAGCCTGCTTAACACTCTGGGCTTACCTTACCTTATTTACTCTCTTTTCTGTACCACTCTTGCTTCACCTAAGTGCTTGCAGCCCCTTCCCACCTGTGCTCATCAAATCCTTAATGTCACTTCCAACGTCCTGCACCTCTCTATGGCTTGGTGAGGGCATCACCTGAGCCTGGGACTAGTGGGAAACAGAGCCTTGGAAAGCACCCAATCCAACTGGGCCCTGGACTCATCACCCACATGACAACCTGATTCCAAGATGTGCAGAAAAATTACTTTATTATTAAATACCATTGTTTTACCCACAGCAACACTAAAGAATAAAATGGATGGGAAAATACAGACTTGACCCTGCATCACTTTGTTCAGACAGCGGCAGAGACAAGGAAACAATAGGATAGAAAAGTGCAGGACCTTTCCTGATGTCTCTTCCACAGCCAAAAAACTAAATGTTTACTGTGATAATTTTTGTACCTAGGATATGAAGCCTGTCAAGGATTTTGCAGCATATGTGCAGCAGTACATACAGAAATAAGCTCTGCAATGGCTTTCAGTCAGAGACTAGGACTGTAGCCAATCTTTATTATAATTCTTCAGTGCAGAAAAATTACTGTTTTGGAGACAATCACCTCATAATGCTTGAGAGCAGATTTAGCTAAAAAAAAAAACCACAAAAAACAAGACAAAGTAGCAAAGTTGTTATTCTGAAAGTGTGGGAGTGAGCAAATGAGCATCTTTTTGTGAAGCACATAAGGAGAAAATTCTGAGATCAGAAGTAAATCAGAGTGCAGGTGTATACAATTTACAGTTAAAGAAATAAAAGAACAGCAGGCTATTGCAAAAATAGAGCCAATTCTAGACCAAGTATATAGGGAAGCAAAGTGAGGTTTCTGTCCTGCAAATTTCTGAGCTCTCCTGCCCTAATCTAGAATAAATGTAAGTGGATAACATGCTATTAACTCTATAAAGACAAAAACTTGATCTCTTTCTGGGGTGCTTGGACATTTTCAAAGTGCATTTTGTGAGAATAACAATTCTGTGTCTCATTCACTGTGTAAAAGATCATTTTGATCTCACTCCTGGCAGACTAGGGTAAATAAATGAAATTAAAATTACTGTTCACACCCTAAGAGTGGCAAACAAACCGCTGCACTACCCAGCGGGCTTACTGCTGGTCTTAATTAAATACTTTCACAAATTCAGAATCCTGGCTTTGATTAGGATCAGCATCTTCTCCCTGAAACCTCCATCCCAGGGCAGATTTGCCCGGCCCTTGGAGGAGACGCTGTGCTGAGTGCCTGTGTGGCCGCTTGCCAAGCGATACTTTCGTGGAACTCCTGGAGCAAAGCATCGCACTCTGACACATTCTGCCAGCTGTCCCATATTCTCAAGCACAGCGACAAAATAAAACATCTCATTATTTGACTTTTTCCCATGCTAATCCATGCTGCTTGGCCATCCAGTGAGAAACTAAATAGCTCATGGCATTTTTTAGAGGAAAAAAAGCCGAAATCTAGGGGTTCGCAGGACTGTGGAATTACTCCAAAAGGCTTTCTGATGAGTCATTATCCAGCTGTCTGAAGCTTTTAGCAGCAAAGACATTAAAAACATATTACCACTGCAGAGCTTTCGCTCCAGGTCCTTGCTCCAGATGATTTTTTTGCCTCTATGTACTGCTATCTACATTCTTTGCAGGATATTTATTCATTTACTGCTAACTAAAATCATTGCAGAATATTGAGTCACAGAATTCTGCTTATACCTCAATATTAAAGAGCTGTTGGATGGCCTTGGATGGTGCTGCTTAGAACAGTGGTAGTAAATCTATTATTTCCTCAGACTACATCTGCATCAGCCAAATTTTCCTGCTTCTCTCTTTTTCCACAGATGCCCTGAGGAAAAGTTTCATTCTAGGCAATGACCTACATTAGGGCAGACTTGCTGCTGCAGCCTCAGGGAACACCTTTCAGTGCTGTTTTGCCTCCCCACTGCTGAGCTCCAACTCCAGCTTATTTTTCTTGTGAAGTCTCTTGCTCAGCTTCAGTCTTCTAGGAAATAACTTGAATATTTTAAGAAAAATAATCCGCAGGAACTATTCAGAAAGGATTTAATTACTTGATACTAGCTGTCACTGAAAAAACCCTCTTCTCATGTCAGAGAGATAAAAAAGCACCAAGAAAGAACAGGAAGACTGAAAGCATCAGGAGAGGTGATTCTTCTCCTCCACTCCACTCTCATGAATCTCTGCTTGAGTACTGTGTTCAGCTTTGGGGTCCCCAGCATAAGAAGGATATGGACCTCTTAGAGCAAGTTCAGAGGATGTCCATGAAGCTGATCAGAGTGCTGAAGCATCTTTACTATGAAGACAGGAGGCCAAGGTAGTTGGGGTTGTTCAGCCTGGAGAAGAGAAGGCTGCAGGGAGACCTTCCAGAGCCTTGGAGTACCTAAGGGTGGCAATGGGACATGTGGAGACCAACTTTTTATGAGAATATTTTGTGATAGGGCAAGGGGAAATACCTTTAAACTGAAAGATAGTAGCTTTAGATTAGATGTTAGGGAGAAATTCTTTACTGTGAGAGGGATGCAGTACAAGAGGTTGACCAGAGAAATTGTGGATGTCTTATCCCTAAAAGTGCTCAAGGCCAGGTTGGGCAGGGCTCTGAACAACCTGGTCTAGTGTAGGGTGTCCCGTCCTGTGGCAAGGGGGTTGGAATTAGATAATCTTTAAAGTCCCTTCCAACCCAAAACATTCTATGATTCTATGTCCTGTTTATTGTATTAGTGCTGTAACTCTACTCTAGAATATATATATATATCCAGTAGCAGTGGATATAAAGGATCTCTCTGGCATAACTTTAACTATCAAGTCTTATGTAGCCTGTTGAGAGACTGAAGTACCTCCACAGAGAGACCCCTTGCAACCTATGAGTTGAAGATAAGTAAAACTAGTTCTCTTGTACTGGTCATAAAAATATGCATAGGACAATCTCATAGGACAATTGTCTCATGCTGATTGCTGAAGTTCAGGAAAAAAACTCCAAGCTATTGGGCGTGGAAAAAATACTGAATAGGAAACACGTTGACCAAGTGTTAGAACCGTAAGTAGAGAGTCCTTCAATAACTTATACAAATGAATGTACAATCTCTATTATTTTGTGTTCAGTATCATAGGGATCTATTTTGCCACCAATCCACCAGTATCTAGCACAGATACTTCTCTATAAATAAAAATTCTGGGTGAGCACTTAAAAACAATTGGCATTGAGGCATCTCAAGGTTTGAAGTGGTGCTGGTGCTTACTACTCAGCTTCATTGAGTGCACACTGCAACAGAGAAAAACCCAGAAATATCCGTACGTGTTAGAATAAACTAATTATCAAAAAAGTGTATGCAACTATTTAAAAACTATATGAAATAATCATTGGCTCATGCTCCAAATTGTATTCAGATAGAGAGACCATGGGGTTCAGACAGTAGGATTTGTCCTCAAGCCCTACAAATACAGCCCACAAGACTTCAATTATAGGATCAGGCATAATACAATTTGTGAAAGAGAAAGAGAAAAAAAATCCCAACAAATGACAGTTGTTTGGTTTGTGGTAAGTGAAGTTTAAAGATGATTGGCTAGGACTGCTTAGGCAATCTATCTACATCTCCATACTACATCTATCACCATAGCAACTGCAGCCTTGGAATTGTTTCCAAGACTCTAAGAGTAATTAATTTTACAGGAGATGTAAAACTGGATCTCTATTCTCTTATAAAGGAGTTAGATTGATCATGCCAAGTACCCCAACAGCCTAAATACAGTAGTTATCACAGTTTACTTTGTAGGATCATTTACTTACAGTTTAGATTGTTATTTAATAGCACATTACGTGCATGCAATTTTAGGAAGGTGGAGAAAAAGAACATGCTCAGTCCACAAGAACTGGAAACCTGGGAGCTAGTCCAAGGCAAATAGGAAGCCCTGGGCAGCAGTCTGGTCACTGCTTGCAGGTGCCAGGAAATCCAGACAGCAGGCAGTGTCTGCTCCCTGCAGGACATGCAGTAGCACACGGACTGGGAGAGGTCTGTGCTAACACATCTCTCCTCATCTTCCGAGCTCGTAGTACACAAGCTATGTAAAGGAACCATTATTCCATGTAAGCAAAAGCTAGCTCCACAATTGTATGGCATCACTAACATTTTCTCTTTTGTGTGGCAGCCAAACAGGAACTGATACCAGTTTTTGCTCTGGTCACTGATTTTAATATCAACTAGAACTGTCTCTACAAAAAATCATACTGCTGGAAAAAAAACCATCCTATTAATCATCCCCCTACACTGCTCAGTATTTCAGAAACCAACACACAAAGGCAAGTGTGTTGAGAGAGACATGAGATATTGTTATTTAATTAAAAGATAGAGATTCTTTCTGGACAGAAAATTTTTCTGCTAGATAGAAGCTTGACTAAAACAATGATTATAAATTAATTTAAGTACATTTTAAAAGACGTGGTTTTCTAGACATGGATATTGCATGAAAAGCCAAGCACAGAGGAACTCTCTCCTCCTCATCAGTCCCCCTTTACATTATAATGGTGCTCTCTGTGTCCTACCTGTGTGCTTATGCATTTTATCAAAAAATGCATCCTCCTCATCTCCACCTGATTTCTGGCTCACAACCACCTAGCTTTGAAAGCAGCGTTACCGGTGAAATCTTAGGCAGAATATTGCACTTAAACATCCATTTATTGCAGTAAAATACAGAAAAAAAGGGCAACATTCTTAAAGTCAACTCGTGCATATTTTGGAAGAAGGACAGCTCCCAAAAGTCATGTCACTGGCTGGTCCTAGTAACATCTGAGCTGGCACCAGCCCAAAAAAGTGCTGCCTTTTCCTCAAACAGCCACTCATCAGCAATGGTCTTCCTGCAACCAGGATTTCACCTTGACAGCTCATCATCATTAGCAGCCTTATTTCATTGCTTTCATTACTACTGACTCCTTTTCCTTTCCTGCCTTCTAGTTTTCAGAGCCAAATACTTGGGGAGCTTCTAATTATCATTATTTCCTCTTCATGGACTGGTCCTGAATTTATCATGGTGCTCCTTAGTTGGTATTCATTTACCCTTTTAATCTCTTGGGCAGGCAGTTATCACCACATACCTACTACTTACCATTATCAGCAATCTTTTCTTAAATGTTATGCATAAATGTGAGAGTATTGGAAAGGTCAGAGCAAGCACAGGAAGCAGAGTGGTGGAACTACACTGAAG
>VYZP01039630.1:9418-42047 GCA_013400635.1 Hypocryptadius cinnamomeus | reverse complement strand
GTTATGATGATACAGTAGCAAGGAGCTCTAAGCACTTATTTCATCTACCTCCTTTTTTCAAGTGCTTCTCTTTCGAGTATATTAAAAAATATTGCTTTGAGTTGTACAAGCCAATAGCTAGGGCCCCAAAAAAAGATCCAGGGACCATTGCTTCCCACTGCTCCTGGAAGCAGATGGGAATGTAGGATATGGCAGCACCATGTCCCCTTTTCCCAAAGCAGCGGGTAGAAGCAGATAACTCAGCTGGAGTAGATGGACAAGGTTCCTTCTTAGCTGCCCCCATCAATGCTCCTGGCTGTTTGGTGGGTTTATTTAATGCTGCTGTTGCCAGTAAAGCCAGCCTGCAGCAGAAAGGAGGCTCCTGTGTGCCTGTCCCACTCCCTTGGACACGGAGCCAGCCTGTGTTCTCTTGTCTTTTCATCTCTTTTTTACTAGAGTAATGGTGAAGGATTCATTTTTAGTCAGGAATAATCTATTACATTTTAAATGCAAAGTTTCGAATTGGAGATTGGTTATTTTTCTGAAGTGACTATCTTATGGATTTAAACAAACTAACAAGACTGATTTTTGTGATTCTTTGCAAAAATTGATGCAAAGGGGAAAAAAAAGTAAAAGGAGAGCAGGAGAAAAAACCCAACAAGGCTGAATTTTGCATCAGAATATGTTCAAGTATGGAAGTATTTTCTATTCTCTAGTCAACAAGGAATTAATTTTGAGATTTGATTTCCTCTTTTTCCTAGCAGGCACAGCAAGAATCAAGGAACTACCAAGAAGACAAAGGATGGGAATACAGAGAGGGGAGGCATCCCATTGATGATTTTGTTTGTAACTGTCTGGCTTCCTGTTCTATTTTTGTTTTCATAGAGGTTTTCCCTTCATCAGCGCACTGCCTGCTTTGCTCCTGCTTTTGAGCCCTTCCAGGTCTGAGAGCAGCTGTGCCTAGCCTTGAACATTGCTGCATAGCTGGGCAGAGCCAGTGATGATCCTGTGGGATACTGAGAGACTGCAATATCCCCCGGGGTGCTTTGATATAGATTAGGGTCTGGAGGTACTGAAGACAAGTGCCTTTTCTCCTCTATCTTGCCATGAGGAAGCGCAGAGGAGGAGGGGGACCATTTCACCTGCAGTGTGGAATCTGGCATTGAATCACCTTCTGGGATGGGATGCAGAACATGAACAGAATAAATTCATCTGAAAAGAGCTCTTGTGCCCAGAGAACAGTCCTATAGTCAGGAGAGTGAAGCTGTGCATTTATATGCAGTGTGGAGGGTTGGCGAGGCTGCTCTCTGTGCTCCAAGCTCTCTCTTGGTTAGACTTCAACATGACAGACAGCCATCAGGTGCAGACACAGATGGGAGATGTAGGAATTCTTCCTAGAGAGGACTGAAATAGCTCCTGACATTCAGAGAGCTGCACTGGAGATGGACACTTCACAGAGATGTGGGTAAAAACTGCCGTGGCTCAACGTGAGGGGGTGGGCAATGTGGAAGAAACTCTGTCTCCTTCAGAAAATAGCACATCCTGAAAAGAGGCATCTTCTCCAGGCTGGGAGCACCTGAAGCTGCTTAGCCAACTCCTCTGCTCTCATGGAGCAGCTGAAGCAGTTGGAAATTTGATATTTTTTTCCCACATCCAGATATGGGTGGTCTTCACTGCTGCTTCAGGGAATCCCAGGTGCTGCTACCTGCCCACTGTGAAGGGGCCACGTCAACACTCCTTGAAATGCAGGAGCACATCACATGTCTTCCCTGAATTATGCACAAATCAGTTATTGAAATGGATGTTCAGGGTAGACTTAATAACAGTATTGAAGGATTGAGCACCAGAGCGGTACTCTGTACAAATGGATTAGGAATTTTCTGTCCATTCAATCAACCCTCTTTGTTTGCAGTGTGGGCCTTTCTTTTCCCACATACAACGATTTGCAGCTCCAAGGGTTGGGCTGCCACTGCTTTTGTGCTTCTCGTTTGTTTCTTTTTTAATGTCCCCATGGAAGCAAAGAACAAGCAGAGTAATCATAGGTAGAGTAGAGGTGCTTCAGATGGCAGCTTGTTAAAAACCATCACCTGTACATGCAGGCTGGTGAGAAAAGTGGTATCCAGTGTTGTACTTTTCCAAAAGAAAAGGAAGAACATGGCAAATTAGCAGCTAGGACAGGTAAAATGCCACATTGTCTTACTTGGATGGGTTTGGTTTTGCTTAATCAGTACTTCAGCAGCTAAGCTGTGAAGGGATAACACATGCTTCAAACCTGTGGTGATTCACAAGCAGCACAGCACATACCAGCAGGAGCAGCCATGGGATTCCACATGAACAATGCTCTTTCATTCAGATAGATTTCAGCACACCCTAACTCAGTCTCTCACAAATTCTCTATCAGGGAAATTCTTTTGTCCTGTTTCACTTACATCCAGTCATGGGCTGGAATGAAGAAAATGTTTAACAGTGTTCATTCAGAAGCACTACAAATAAGGAGTGTACTGAATGCACAGAGGGATTTTCACATAAAAAGAGTGAAAAGCCTTAGAATGAAGCATTAGATCAAGGTGCAAACCAGCAGCACCTGCATTTTTATTACATGCACACACACACAGAGACCCCAAATTTCCCAGGTAGCACTTATCCTTGCTTTCATTTCTGAGGAATATTATTGAAATGAACCTTGGCTATTGTATTCTGAAATGGGTATAACACAACGCCTCAACCTGCCCCCATACTGCAATCTTTCTTTCCAACCCCAGCCCCAACCCCAATGGACTTGTCAGCAGTTTCTATCATTAGCAACATAATCCCTCCTCTCTCCCGCTCTTTCTTTTTTATGTTTTCCCAGGGCTGCACCAATAATGAATAATTTACCAGTGTGGAGAAAGAAAAGTGTCACTACTGGAGTCTCAAGGCTCATCACTCACAAACCTGTCACATGGTCAAGAGTCATCAGTGCCATTATTTGTGTGAAGAGAAATTAGCACTAATCTACTGCTGAGTCTCTTGCTCCAGCCACTGTAAATGGTGCCAGATTCTTAACAGAGCAGATTGTCTGTGCCACTGCAAATTGCTTATCTCAGTAAAGTCAAAAAAAGGAAAAAAGCCTCCTCACTCACTTCACAGAGGACATCCCACATGTGTTTAGAATTAGAGGAGAGACACTGTGATGCAAAGGGCTGTTACCTTTCCCACACTGGAGAAGTGCTAGAGATTTGATTTGCCTCTCTGCTGTTAATAAATACTATTGAATCCAGAGAAGGGGATCCAAACAGGAACTTCAAAGGTGCACATTCCTGTGCAAAAAGGAGATATGGCTTTCCATGTCACCGAATAAGCATGTGGATGCTAAGATTTTAATTTTAGGGAAGAAAGGAAACACCTTGTACTGAACTATGAAACATAAACAAGACACAAAAATAGAACAAAACGGTGTCTTGAGTAAATAATCAGGGCAACAATGAGAACTATTGTGTGAGGGGCTTCCTCCTGTGAAAAGGGGAAGAAATGGGTAATGTGCTCAGTTTGCTCCAGCAGTCATTTCCATGCATCAGTCCAGGGATTTTAAGCCTGCTACCCTCAGCAGGTTTTTGGAACACCCACTACACAAAATTCACAGCAAAAGCAAAGCTGCCATTGGCCCAGCTCTTCCCAGTGGCAGAAGAAGTGACAGCTGTGGCTCAGAGGCAGAAAATCCCACAGTCCCTCCTCAAGGCCTCAGTGGATCCCATCAAAGGGCGAGGTTTGTTCCCCACTGGGGATCAGCTCCCACATCTGGTGAAGTCCAAGCAGAGTTCCCGGCAGAAAAAAAAAATTGTTTCCATCTCTATAGGTTTGAAATGGTTTCATTTTTCTCTCTCTGCGCTTCCCTTTGTTTAAAATAATTTTCCAATATTAATTTCTAACAAAATAAACCTGTCTGAATAAATGAATTACGAGTCCAAAATATAGTCCTTTGGATCATGAGGGATGCTTGCCTAAAGTCTTCTGATTTGGCTTTATAACCCAAAACTCAGAAACATGAACTTTTTATTTTGATCAGAAAAGTACTTAATTTGTTAAAAAGTCTTTCCTTTCCTGACTCTGGGAGGATATGCAGGGAGCCAGGTCTCCACCCTGGCTCTGTGCCTGGCAGCCAGCCTTTAGGACTGCCCTCACACTTCTTGGCAGAGCAGCTTTGCCAGAACACACTCTGGGAGCAGCCCCCAGCTACAGCAGCCAGCGTAATCCCCCAAGTGGGAGACTACATGAGAAACATAACACAGCCTTGGGCTGCATCATGGTTTGCACCTAGGATCCTCCAAAGACACTACACATCCTTACTGCCAAAAAATCACCTCCTTGCAGCCCGTGGAGGTCACTCTGTCTCCACCTGAACCTGCAAGAAGACTGAGTTTGCTGTGCAGGAAAACAGGGATAGATAGTGCAGCCTCGAGGTCTCAGTGTCACAGTGAGAGGAGGACCAGTGTGCAGGAGGGCTCCTTAGTGCTGGGATTGGCAGGGACCCCAGAAGTACCCAGCACTTATGGAAATACGTGCATCCAAACACAAATGCAAAACCTCCAAGAGCTTTTAGATAGCAAAATAAGTGTGGGCTTTAAAGTCCAAAGACCTCTGAGCTTTTACTTTTTTTTTTTTCCCTCCCCAAGATTTATCTCTTTTCTTTAGCAGAAAAAAGGTAGAATCTCACACAAGTTTTCTGCCACTTGTGCAAACTAATGGTCCTAAAGCTGGATTCCTGACTGGATTTCCTGAGTGTCTTTCCAAAAGTTATCCTCTCCACTCTCCCTCTTGCTTTGATTTTGATTGTATTGCTACTCAAGATTGGGAAGTGACCATTCTTTAAAAAAACTTAGCAGATGAGCAGCCCAAAAACCATCCAGATTCTCTTTCCTTCTGCACTTTTTCCTGCTGCTCAAAGTAATCTATTCCAGTGTAGCTGAGTGTCCCAAATCAACACACACCACTGCCAAAGAATCTCCACCTCACTGCACACACTGCATCCCCAGTGCCCAAGGCTGACTTCCTTCCCCACAGTCAAGGATTCTGTTACTCATCACACCCTTGCCAAGAGAAATTACCCCCTTTACAAAAAACTAAGGCATTACAAGTGTGTTCTGTGGCTGTGGGACCAGGAATCATGAAAGAGCACTGACCCTCAGTGCAGTCCAGTTACTGAAGAGAGAGAAGGATGAGATCTGTGAAAGAGCTGCTTGACTGAGGAGGCATCTCCTGGTGGTGCTGGGGATCACATCACTATATCTTGCCTCTATTTCACTTTTTCTCTCCACAGCAAACTGGTGTTGCTATTCCAGCTCACTAGAGCAAAGAAGCATAAACCTCAATTAAAGTGTTTGAAGGGACTCTTCAGAAAGAAAGTGAATGTGGCTGAGATAGGCCCTATTCAGACATGGATTTTACTGTGATTTTGCTCAGGAACTCCTGATGCTTTCTAGCTCCCTGAGCACATTTTTTGCTGGAAACATAACAGTATTTACCTTGTTAAAAGCAACTTGTGTCAAAAAGCATCAAGAAGGAACAGAGTGGCTGTGGAGGCTCCTGGGGCATATTTCCTCCATGTGCTGCTCCCAGCAGCTTGCAAGGTGAAGGAGAGGGCACCCTCGGCCCCTTGCCTGGACTCGCTACAAAGGCAGACTTGGCAAATCATGGCCCCTTGATTATCCACAGGAGGATTGGTCTCCACCTTCCACAGGGAGGGCAAGAAATTCAGCTGTTAATTTGCCTTACATCATTCCATTGGCAAACAAGGGCTTTCTTCATCTGGCAGGGCGTATGTCGAAGCCATGAAATCTGCAACTGCAGATCTGCAAGGCAGGTCTTGGCTTCCTCTGGGATTTTCCAGCATCTCCACCCCCAGCATGGTATCATCTGGCTAGGTGGTGGGACCATGGTTCTGCCTGGCTAGGTAAGAACCTCATAGATGACAGAGTAACACCCACAAAAGGCATTTTGTGTTCCTGCAGCTCCATCTATCCTGCCCAGCATTTCAGTCTTTTCAGTCACATTTATTTTGCCTTCAAGAAAGAAGTTTATTATGACCATTGCTCAGAGCAACCGGAACCAGCCTGAAACATGAAATCTGTAACATATCTGATGATGTCAGTTCACACTTTTCTGCAAGCCTCCCCCAGATTGAGTCCCAGCAGGAGGGTTCAAAGTCAATACTCAATTGCATGAGCTTAAAGATATACGGCCAGTGGGCTAATTTGTTGATGATTCTGAGTGGAGTGAATTTTCCTGACTTGTTGCTGCTCCCTTGTCTATCTCCCAGTGCAAATATGCCCTTCCCATATCTCTGATTAGTAAGAAGCTTGACATGATTCAGTGATTTTCATTTACAAATACAGGTGAAGTACTTGCTTTAGTTATTTCTTAGCACACACTTTGTGCCCTTGTACCTTGCCAGATATCAAACTTTTAAAAAAACATTCATAATTTAAAAGTATTAGAGGAAGACTCTGACCATGTTTAACATGTTCATGGCAAGCTGTCCTCTGTCAAATGTACATCCCAAAGCCTTGTTCAGCAGTTGTGGATAATTCAAAATGATGCTAAAACAAATCAGAGTAGCAATCTGCCTCAGAACAGAAAAGCTCAGGTCACTCACCACATGTATGACCTCCTGAAAAATCTCTTTGGCTGGTAAATATAAAGTCCATTAGAACCTGCTAAACAGATGTGATGCACACCCATTGAAACTTCTGAGTGCACTGTTCTCTTGCACCTTCATACCAGGCATTAGTGGCTGGATATCAGATGTATTGATCTACCAACACTTCAGCACACAATCCACTATTTAGACTGGCTGCTCTCACAAGCAGCAAACACTCCCTAAGCAGGGGAATGTCATTTTTTGTCTCTCCCGAACTGTTGACTCAGAATGTCCTGTGTTACATTTCTTGCATGGCCATGGCTCTGAGCAGAGCAGTCTCACAGACCTCTGCAAAAACAGCTCCTACTGCAGGGCCACTGTGAAATTTGTAGCACCACTCATGAATGCCAATATCTCCCCGTGACTTGACAAGCCTCTCTGAAAAAAAGTCTTTTTGTCCAAAGAACTCTCTGATTGATGCAGTCTGCAGCATTTGCCTTTTGTCAACTCATGCTTGCCTCGTGATGCTGTGATAAATCACAAATGCTATGGTGCACTAGTTGGTTTTCCTGCACTCCAAATCCATTGCAAAAAGAGATGTAAACAGTTGCTTTGAAACGTAACCTCTTTTTTTTTTCCCCAGCTTTCTTTACAGAGGCATGTTTTACAACCACTGATGTCTGCTTTCTCTCACACTTTATTATTATAAATTAGCAGGGTCAAAGAGCTCTCCTTAGGAAGGTTTAAAACAACACTTTTCCCCTTTGGTTTTAATGCCATACACCAGGTTCTGTGCCATCTACTGTGTAGCAGCATACCTCCCACTTGCCTTTGTGATCCTAAAAATCTATGCCCTGATTCATTGTTGGGGCATGCAGTGGGAGCCAGATCACAGCACTTTCATGCAGACCTTTTTGTAAGAGCACAACAGTATCCATTAAAAGAAAGGAAATCTCTTGCTTAAGGGAAAACAAAAACACTCATGCACACACAAAAAACCCCACAGCAACCTTATATTATAGTCTGCAGCTAGATCTGGAGCTGTGGACCTCAAGCCAAAACATAACCACAGTTTAGGGAAAGTGGCATAATGTATATTGTAATTACAAGGTTCCACTACAATAACAGATCACAGAACTGGCCAAAAGGTGAGTTTGTCTTTGTTGGCAGTGGGAATATGGGTAGGTTTCTTTGGCTGAAATTTTTTATTTCCTTTAAAAGGGAGAAATGGAACATTCCCCTTTCCCCATCACTCTCCACACATATGGCAGCTCCTACATGCTCTGTCAGCTGAGGTTAGCTCCATAACACAGATCTCTTTTCACTGAGCTGTTATTTTACTAGTAGCTGTAATGGGCTATTGTCTGTGTGACACAGCCTCTAGAGTGGCAGAAGACACCTCTTTCTCCTCCACTGACAGATTGAAGAGCTAAATTATAATTTAAGGAACCAGGTGCCCAATTCTGTCAAAACATCTCATGTGATGGTTTCTTATTCAAGAGAAAACTATACATAATCAAGTAAAAGCGCATGAGGGTTCCAGGTCTAAAAAGAGATATCAGAGACAATATCAAGTAAGTGATGTTAATGCAAAGATGACCTTCTAGTGATTGTGTGCTTAGGGTTTAACAGCTTAAGAAAAGCTCAGTAAGGAAAATGGATATTGCTAGGTTTGCTAAAATCAAAACGTGAAATAATTCCAAATCAAAGTGAAATTGACTGTCTGAATTTCACAGAATAAACAAGAGAATACAAAAATTAGCTAATTCCATAGGTGAGACAAAATATCTGACACTTTAAAATTCTTTCAATTTGAGGACTTTATGGTTTTAAAGCTTATGAGCTAACACATGAGATATTGTTATGATAAAAATTTAGTGAGTGTTCTTCCACTTAAATGAACAGAAAATGAATTTAAAAACATGAAGAATTATATGTAACATTCCCAGTGCAAGTTTAAACAAATGTCAAGGTGCCCTGCTCTTGGCATCCCAAGTCTTTGATTTCTAAAGCAGCTTTTCAATAATTTAACAGCCAGAAATGGTTTAAAAGAAATAGAATTTGCTGGTATATGTAACAATTTGTATTGTCTGTCTCAGACCTCATAACTTCTTCCCTTTGCTGTGTGACAAGCATTGATGGGAATGTTTGTGAGCTGTTTTCATACTATGTTGAAACAAAACCATTGATAGTATTTTTCTCCCAACTCTAAGTTGTTTATATTACACCATTTACTTTTCCTGTGTGCTGGTTTTGGCTGGAATGCAGTTAGTTTTCTTCACAGCAGCTAATGTAGGGCCGTGTTTTGGATTTGTGCTGGAAACAGTACTGATAACTACAGGGATGCTGTAGCTATTTCTGAGCAGGGCTCACACAGAGTCAAGGCCTTTTCTGCTGTTCACCCCCCCCAGCAGTGAGCAGGCTGGGGGTGCACAAGGGAGGGGACATAGCTTGGACAGCTGACCCCAACGGACCAAAAGGGTAGTCCATACCCTATGGAATCATGCTCAGTATATAAAGCTGGGAGAAGAAGCAGGAAGGGGAGGATGTTTGAAATGATGGTGTTTGTCTTCCCAAGTAACCTGTCCTGATGGAGATCTGCTGTCCTGGAGAGGGCTGAGCACCTGCCTGCCCATGGGAAGTGGTGGATGAATTCATTCTTTAGCTTTGCTTGTGCATGGGGCTTTTACTTGACCTATTAAACTATTTCAACCCATGAGTTTTCTCACTTTTACTCTTCTGAATCTCCATTTCCCATCTCCCTGGGGAGACTGAGCAAGCAGGTGGCTGTGTGGTGCTTGGTGGCCAGCAGGGATTATACCCCAACACCTTATGAAATATATTTTCATATTCTAGGAATAAAACTAAGAGGACACTATGGTAGTGATCTTAGAGACAAAGCTACATCTAACCCAAAAATTTTACATTGATAACACCTGCTGAAGGTGACTGGTAAACTTTACAGAATCCAACTCAAAAGAGTGAGTTGGATACATCACTCCTACTTCAGTTCAAGCAGGGATATCTTTGATCTCTCTCCTGAACTCAGCTTTGAAATGATTTCAGAGACACACAGCATGTAGGAGTACAAGGTGAGCTTTACCACTGGGATTTCTTTTGACAGTCACAATCATACATCAAAAGAAGTGAGACAAGCTAATTTAAACTTAAAATAAAGGAAACATGACACAGTGTTTGCTGAATGCTGACTGTTCTCTTTGGATGGAGTGCTGCTCCCACCCCAACACATCTGGGCAGGTCCTGTGGGAGTGCATTGCAGAGACCCTGCTCTCCACAAAATTCATGCTCACTGTCTGAAATTTTATTTTAGAACTAGTTCTCTATGAGTCTCCTCTTGCCTCCTCTCTGACTGTAAGATTCTTTGCCCTTACAGGCAGCATTCTCCACAGCCAAGATCTGTTCAAATGAACTGTTTTCTTACAGCTGGGGAGGACCAAAGTAGAAAGTATCTTCCTTCCCCATACATGTATTTAGGGGCTAAGGGGCCAAGCCTCCCTGTTTTAACCCAGTTGTTTCTGTATCAATGACAGGAACACCTTCCTGTCCTCCTCTTTATGAACTCTGTTTCCATTCTCAGCTGGGTTAGTGGAGCCAGATCCAGTGGCAAAAAACCGGAGGCTCTGCAGTCACAGCTGCACACACTGCATTTATCCATGCTAATGGTGGTAACTGCTGTTGCACTTAACACATCTGCAACAGACTCTGCTGAGAGCCTTCCTTTACTTCCCCTGCCCCACATCCAGTTACTCCTGTCCTGACTTCAATAATGTACCTGGAACCACAGCAGGGAATCTCTTTGCTCTGATGCTTTCCTGAAGAGTGCTAATGACCAAAAATATGTCAAGACACAGAAAATTCACAGTTTTCAGTTTATTCCAGTGATAATTTTTTATCCCTTACTTTTACCATCTTGAAACTTCGAAATCCCAGATTCCTCCCAAAGAGTCCATTAGCACCCAATGTGTTGTCAGCCTGAAGGTGAATCCACAGCACCTGTGTAATCTTTGTCTCTTTCTCAACAGAATAATTTAGATCAGTTGAAGCTTGCAAATGCAAAGCTTTTGCTGTCTAGCTTGAGAAACATGTATGTGTCTCTCTGTATACACATGCATACAAATGTATTTAATTTCCATTTTTGAATCTTCAAGCATCTTTTTTGAAATATGTCCATCATAAAGCCAGCACTGTAGCTACTTCCTACTTTGTGATTCAATAGTTACATTAACTATTTTGCAACAGCTTGAGATTTGGAGCATACTTTGAACTGTTTATGCCTAAAACCACTACTTTTGGAGGCACTGATTGCCAGATCCACTGCTATGAAAGTCTGCCACCATTCTTATCCTTGCCTGTCTCTCCACATTTGTCTTTACTGAAATGCAGTTTCTTTGTCTTGACCAGTTTGCCAAGCCTCGTGTATCACTCTGTCTGACATTCTCACCCTTACAAGTATTTCTTTTTCTGTCTACTTTTCCATTATCTGGAAAAGTTGCCAATTGTTATTTCATGAGTATAAAATTTGAACTTCAAATAAATAAACTTACAGATTAGAAGCAATTTTATACATGTTTGTATTCATTTTGTTCTTACATCCAGATTATTTATGAATGCTGTGAACAGGCTGACTCAAAATGGCTTGTAAAACGACAATTTCTCTGTGTGTGACTTCTCAAGACTGCTGAGGCCCTTGCAGTTGCTCTCTCCGTCTTGTTTTTCAATTGCAACACTACTCAATATTAAGACAAAATCTCAGTAAAATTTCTGTGTATTGTCAAATAAACTCACAGCCTCAAATCATGAGAGCTGCAGTGATGAAAAGTGGTTCTGAGCAGAGACCTGCTGGCCATAAGTACACAGTGGGGGGACCTAGTGATCCCAATCCTGTAATATTACTGATTTCAATCTTCTATCAGTCTTTACATTCAGGTGCTCTGTGTTGTTAACATTCTAGCATGACACCAGCCATTTAAAAATTATTCCCCCAGTGTTCTTAGCCTTGCTAAAAAGATTTTCCCCTTGTCTTTGGGTCTCTTTATTAAATTTGTAGACTTCAAGCCTTCTATCTATAGTATCTTTTCTACTTATTAAATATTGGTGGTTTGGGCGTTTTTTTAAATCTCTAATTCCTGCACTTGGGTTCAATTTTAATGAAAGGCAGCCAGGCAATACTACAAAGAGCCAAGATCTCCAGCAATATGATACCCACACATTCACCAGCTCATTCTTGGCTTTCTGTGGCTTTCTGTCACACAAGAGCTCTCCTCCTGTGACCAGTGCCTTTCTGCACCTCCCATATTTGCTTTGAGGACTACCACCACCAGGACAGCATTCCCAGGGGACCCACGATCGTGCCAGCCACTGCAACCTCACCTTCCTCCCACCCTGGCTGTGCAGCTGAACCAAAGCCAGAGCCTCCCAAGCCATGCAGGGATCTGTGCCAGCAGCTGGGCTTTGGTCACCACAAGAAGTAGTTGCCTTCCTTCAGGCCATGCAGGTGACACAACTGCAGAGGATCTGTGGTGCACTTAGGGGAGATTTAATGACCTCATTAATCCCTTTGAGAGACACAGGTATTAACTATTAACTGTTAGCTATAGCAGATGTCAGAATAACAGCAGCTCTGCTTTTGGTGGCGTTTTGTTTATATTTATTTATATTTCTAACATCTCGGACAATTTATTCTCTAACGGAACATAGACTTTTCCAGGAACAGCAGAGTAGAGTGAGACTGAATTTCAA
Organism: Hypocryptadius cinnamomeus; assembly: GCA_013400635.1. Classification (NCBI taxonomy): domain Eukaryota; kingdom Metazoa; phylum Chordata; class Aves; order Passeriformes; family Zosteropidae; genus Hypocryptadius; species Hypocryptadius cinnamomeus. The sequence continues at coordinate 29,692 of VYZP01039630.1, read as the reverse complement.
TGTAATAAAAAAAAAACAGCAAACTTTTCAGATTTTTTTTTAAACATCTTAAAAGAGGAAAGGGCAACAAACCCATTCCCTCACCTTTTGCAGATCTTCTTTAAGAAAACATGGCTTATTCAGGCAACTGAACACACAATGAATAGTATTTCTCTTAGGCCAGGGCCTCTAACAAAAGTGAGTGGGAGTGCTTCAGCTCATCCTGTATAGCTGGCAAAAATGCAATAAAAACACATTCAGCAAGCTGATCTCTTGGTATTCCTCAGTCTCCTGTCCCAACTGAGGCAGCACAGCTGCTTTCTGTGCATGTCCCTGGGACTACACCAGGCACCTACACCAATATTTATTGCTTATTATCTGGTTATGAGGAGAATGGCTGGCTTTTAATTGAGAAAATAATTTATTTAGCATATAACAAGTAAAAATGCTTTCAAATGGGATAGAAATAAAGTTGAACATAAACACAGCCTTCAGAAAGCAGGAGGTTTGGCTGGCTTTGGTCAACAACAACAACAAAAAAGTGACAACTTCTTTTTGCCCATATATTTAACAGAAAAGGACATTTTAGCCTATTTTATTTCTGGAATGTTTCAAAGTCTCCCCACTCAAGCAGCTCACCTGAGAATAGTATGTAGCAGTTACAAAAATGCCCCAATGATTCCACGCTATTCTCTCCCTCATTTGATGAGTATTATTTAATTTCCTGCATCTCCGGTATGATATTCTCTCTCTCTTCCTCCCAAGCACCTGTGCTTGTGGGCTAAGAATAGGATCCATATTCAGAGCTGTCACAAAAGCAAAGAAGAACATCTGGGCTTCTATGTCCCCACTACATTCTGGCAAACATTGTTCCACACGTGCCTATTTCACACTTTTGTCTTCCCAGCACACAGGGGATTGGTTGGTTCTGGGGACTTTTCACTGTCTTGCTCAGGGGTACAGGGACAGCATCTTTGTCCATAGACCCTGGAGGGGCAATTCTTAGAGGCTGATAACAACACCAGCTTTCCTGAGAAGAGTGCTTGATTTGTCCCTGGTATAACTCTGCTGATTCTAATGGCTTTCTACCAGGGGTGAATTTGGCCCCATGTTGTTATATGTCTGCATATTAGAAACAGAGTCATTTGCTACAAGGGAAACAGTCAACATCTTATTTGCATCCATGCATATCAACAATGCAATTAGGGCAAACTTCTTTGAGAATTGGATTCAGATGGTAATTAAAGTATTGTGTTATGAATTTTAATTTGGCATTAGTGAAGTAAATTATTCTGTATTGCTCTGTTCTCACAGTTTGGGCAGAATACATTATGCTTTGCTTACTGAGACCTTTGAATTTAAAAAAAAAAAAAAAAGAGCCTAGTCCCTGTGTCCTTAGAATCTAATTGTGTGGAAGGAAATGAGTTACATAAAACCTTTTACCAGTGATTCAAAGTCAAACAGCAGTGAACATCATTCCTTTGATAGCCTCCCACAATTTGGGGACTCAGTTGGAAGGGCTGGGGAGGAAACTCTTCTAAGCAGCAATAATTTGTAAGATTCAATTAAAAAAGAAAGCACATAAAACAACTCCTTTGAAAAGACAGGTGAGATACAAACATTTTGAAAAAATCAGTGTGTACATCTATATCACTGATAATGATATATGGCCAGCAGATGTGAGCTTAGAAAATCAGAGTGAACTTAAAAAATCATATTGCACCCCTGACATACGTGTAAGAGTAATATGCATATATATATATATATATATAATCTTTGTGTATGTGCTTTTGTGTCTGTAATTTTGAATGTATGACCTACTAAGTAGCACAAACCCTAAGTTTTAGCTACTAATGTTTTGCACTGATATTGTGTTCAGAAACAGGGCACTGTTCTTCATGTCCTAAACTCCATGTTAGTAGTTGGCAGAGGGTTTTAAAGGAAGATTAGTAAGGACAACACAATGACTGCTCAGATATAACTCTTTCTGAGCATAAGAAATCTAGGTGCATGCATGTGGAGAGAAAAGGTTTTCAGTAGTTTTCTGAGGAGTGCTTACTGGCAAGTGAACCTCATCATGCAAGATGCTTCACATGTTTGCAGTAAAAGACAATCATTTCCTGCAGAATTTGCTCTCCAAGTCGACAAGACAGAGGGCACACTGTTATTCCGTCCATATTATATGGCACACTAATTTCCTTCCCTCATCAATGTTTTCCTTTGATCCAGCCTCCTTCCAGCTCCTGCATCAACAGCATCCAGGCATTCTTAGGGTCTGACCCAGCAAAAAGGTCTAGAAAAGGTAAGAGATAAAAAACAATTATGTTCAACCTTTTTGGCTGCATTGACCCTGGCTGCACACCAGGTACCCACCCACTGCTGTGCCACTGCCCTCCTCAGGTGAACAAATCCTGCCAGGAGTCTGCTCCACTGTGGGCTTCCCATGGGGTTGCATCCTCCTTTGGGCACCCATCTGCTCCAGCTTGGGATCCTCCAGGGTCTGCAGGTGGATATCTGCTCCACCATAGACTTCCATGGACTACCTCTCCACAGTCTTCTCCACAGGCTGCAGGGGAATTTCAGCTCTGGTTCCTGAAGCATCTCCTCCCCCAGCTTCTGTACCCTTTCCATCCAGGAAATAAGCAAAAAGCCAAACTCCCTCTGGGGGGTGGGAGACCTGGCTCCTGTTCCCAGCCACAGAACTGCTCCCAGCAGGATCCCCAAGTGGGTTTGCACTATGGGGTCAGGGAGGGGACCCCCTCATCCCACCTTCATGTTATGACCCCTCAGTTCTCTCTGTGTCCTTTGTAAGAGGCGTTTGCCTGACCTACTCTTGAGGACTTCTGGTGACAGAGATGCTGTATTTTCTCTAGGCAGCCCATCCCCCATCCCAGTATTTCATAGTCTTACTGTTAAAGCCAAGTACGTGCTCATATTTAACTGGAATCTTTCTTAGATCAATTTAAGTCAGTCAGGCCTTGTTCACTGACTAGTGAGAAAAATCTTCAAGTCCATTTCAAGTCAATGAAGCCATGACAGTTTCTACTCCCTAAAGGTATAAAACTGCGAGGTGTTCGAGTTTTTTGTTACATGGGAGAAGTGCAAGTCCTTTTGTGGTCTGCATTTCTTAACAGAAAAATATTGCAGCTAAAATTCCAGACTGTCAAACTGCGTACAAAAAGGTTATGCTTTTAGTATTTCTCATTTAGAGATTTCTCATTTATTCTCCCCTGCTCTCATGAGAATGAATTTCTCCATGATTTTCATAGTAGGTTAAAATGTTTAAGACTTAAATAATCTTTGGATGAGGTTCTGACCTCATGTTTGTATAAATATGGGCTTGTTCAGCTGAAGTCTATGGAGCTATATAAAAATAGCTCCAGTGTAAGAGAGGATCCAGTCCAGAATATGTCAGCATATCGTCAGCCCCATGATATTGCCCAGCACCATACTGCCTGGCCCCATATGCTTCCAAGTGTCCTGACAGAGGTGTTTGCAACTGCTGTTGGAGCACTCAGATATGTGCTACAGTATGAAACAGATGGCAGCTCCATGTAAAATAATATATCCAAAGGTACCACTGCAAGAACCCTCACGGTATTTGTGTCTTTGAGGTAAGCTTGCTACAGATGTTAGCCAGAGGACATACTAAGCTTATTCACTGGATGTCTTCAGGGAAGGTAGATGCTTCACCACCTTAGGAAATCAAAAATATATTTCATTTTCTTCTTGCTGAGATTAGTATTTATACTCAGGTGTTATGCATCAATTCCCCACGCTCCATGTGTGCAGTGTGGGTGTCCTCTGTTGCTGGGGAGGCACAGGGAGGTGTGTGCAGGTGTCACAGCAGGCAGAACCCACGGGGGAGAGCATCTTCTGCCAGCAGTGCAGCACAACAGAAACCACGGCAGTGGCACTCAGCATCCAGCATGCCCAGCTGCCCAGTCCTAAATGCTACAGAACATTAAAAAGTAACAACAACAAGAACAACAACAACCCTATGATGTCCCTCCTCATTAACTTTTTAAAGCTTCTGCTCACTTTGTGGAATCACCATTCTATCGCGTGGTCAATAATGTATGAAATGAAAAACTCCTGTCCACTCTGCGATGCAGACAGAGATTTACAGTAACTGCTTAGTGTTATTTTTGGTGGACCTGAATTCAGGAGCAATAAATTTTAAAAAACCCACAAACACAAAAAAAGAGCGGAGGCAAGAAAATTAAATTAAGCAAAAAAAAAGTCAAACATTTTAAAGATAGTTGCAGCAAGTGAGATATATTTTTTCTTTCTTAATCTTTTTTTGTCAACTGCTCACAAGAGAGACACAGTCTAGAGAAAAAGCAATGCCATTTTTTCCTTAATTTCCTCTTTAAAATGAACTTATTGCTCATGGAAGACACTTATCTCTGCTAGCCCCCAAGACCCAGAATTAGGAGTAAATGCACATCTTCAATCCATCCTCCCATCACTAGCAATCTCCTTGACCTATTAACCATCTCACTGTTAGGCTCAGCTGAGGCATCTGTCCAGAGGTAGAACATGGTAGGATTTTTCTGGCTGTGTACAGCCCTCCAAGGCTGGAGAAGTGCTTTGCCCTCTACAATTAACGCATTCGTGTAGAGAATAAAGAACAATGACAAAATATATTCCCAGCCTTTTCTTCTTAAAAAAACACTTAGAAAGCACTTACTTCTTAGAAAGCACTTACTCTTTGGCAGAATGGGCTAACTGAAAGAGGACAAGTAGCATTTTCAGAAGTATATTTACAAAAATAATATCCATCATGGCATGCTGTCTGTCTCCAGTGTGACTCTTCCTGCTGCCACTGCTACTGAGATCTCTTGCAGAGGGACCAGCACTAACAGACCTACACACACAGCATTGGCAAAACCTATTTTGGGTACAACCTGCCAGGAAAGCTTCCAAAAATGGTGCTGAACCTTGAACCTATCCTTATTCCTAATGTGATCTGCTTCATTGCTAGGGTTGCTGCCACAGCCTCCCCTACCTTTAGCACGTGGGTCAGAAAATTCACTGTCGAATGGCAGCAATGAATGGCTTCTTCATCTTACAAGAGCTCACAGCAAATTGGTGTAATCTGCATTTCCAGCTACAGGAGTTTTGGAGCAAAATTAATTGCAAATGACTTCTAGCCTAGTTATAATCTAAAATACTGTTTCATTTTGGCAGTAGAAAGGAACTGCACTTTCTGCATAAAGCCAGTGCCTATAAAACAGAAGAAAGCAAAGCATGATCAGTGTGGTGAGCAGGAGATAAAACAAGCTCCTTGGCACTGGGCAATGGCAGAGGAAGTCTGTTTCCTCCCTGATAGCTAGTCGAACATTGTTACCCTAAGCTGGGCTGGTTCTCCTCCCACCAGGCTGTTCATATACCATCTGCCCATGCTGAAAATTATCAGGAGCATTATGTTGCATCTTTACTTATTAAAAGGCTGAATGCAAACTTTCCAGAGCATACAGAGTGTTACAGCTTACTGCACTGGAAACTTTATACCATTATGTCTAGCGAGGCCCCTGAGTCTCTGTTTTAATGCCTTGGAAATGCGACAAAGTAGAGCCAAGAAAGGGCAAAGTAAAATCTGAAACTTGAAAATCAGGATGAACAGTCTTCTCCCATTTCCCTTCTTCACTCACACAGAACCAGAAACAAGCCAAATTTGTACTTATACTGTATTTTTAAAACAAGGACAGGGTGAAATCTTTCACATCATCATTTTGTCTGTTCTGGTTTTGAGATACAGAAAAGCCTTTAGGAAAAAAAACCCATAGTGCTGGTACTTTTTCTTTTCCCTCAGTTTCCCCATCAAAACTTGCTTTCAGTAAAATGTGAACAGAAAACCATCTTCAGATACCACCTAGATAAAAGATGAAATGCAGTTCTTGCTGTTATAAGAATCACATACATCTCCACATGTTAATACACTCTACTACCACCACCTGTGTCCACATTCCTTTGATGGGCAACTTGATATTTCCTGTAGCAATGAATTGATGATGTGCTGACTTGACCTGTATCTTAGATATTCAGTCAACAAAATTAGAAAATCGGTCACATCAGAATAATGCATATGTGAGTTTAAATTCTTATTTCCATGGGCACCTCGGGGGTAGACAGAGGAATATAGAAAGCGAACAGAAATTACTTACTTTCACTCACAGAACAGATAGATAGCAAATGCTGGGCATAGGATTGTGCATCCTTGTATTCAGATCACTGCCTTAGCAATTGACTCGTTAGTACTTTGAGAAACATATTTTATAATTCCAGAATTAAAATCTCTCACTGCTGATCAGTTTCATGTAATTTAAAATAGGATATAAGTTTAGCAAAATGCCTTTAGTAACTCTTGAGCAACTTCAACAAGTAGGAATGCATATCAGTTTGTTGAAATGTATCACTGAACACTGTATTTTTAAATACAATGGAAAATAAAAGACCTTGCCTCTATTAAACAAACCTTTGAAATATTCTGCTCTATGTGAACAAGTAATTTTTATTTATTTTTACAGATCCTATTCTTAATCTGCTTCACACACACTTGGAAAGCACATATTTTAATAGCCTTATGTAGCATGGGAGAAATCCTGTTCTGTAACTTTTGCTATGGACTTCATGGATAGCTGATTCTCCTTGGTAAACTTCCTGACTGCTCCTACTAAGGGTGAGAATTTAGAAGCCGTCCAGGCAGTGTTAGGACAGTGCCTTTGAGGAACCCTGTGCATGTGCAATAACCTTGCTGGCCAAGCGTGGCCCACGAGAGGCTCATCTCCCCATAAGCCTTCATTGCTCAGATCACCCTTCTCTGTGTATTTAGTTTTTGCTTCTCATCCAGATCTGTCACAAAGTACACAAGCATATGTCTTTCTAAGCCAATCTCTATTATTTTATAAAACCCAGTGAAAAACATACAGGACTTGATTGTGGTAGCTGTCAAGCCTGCAAGTGATTCCAGCATGTTTGCCCTTTCATTCGCTGCATTTTTGGGTGTTATATAGATAGAATGGGAAATGTAAAATGCAGGTTAAGTCATTTAACACCTCTGCGTTTTTTTCTGATTTCTGCCCTGTTCTGGCAGAAACTACATTTGAAACTAGACTTTTGTCAGTCAGCTAGTGTTGGAATATGTGTAGGTTTGAAAGCCAGAACAATAGGTTCTGCAGTGAACGTTATCAGCTTTGTCAAAATCAAGTATTGAATCAGAACCAGGATCTATCCAGGTTCTTCAAAAACCATAGTAGACACATTCCTCATTAGGCATCTGTTTATTCCAAAACACAAACACACAGGGGATAGAATTAGATAACACTTTTCTGGCTTACTAAATGGGTTAGACTTAGTAAATATGGTACTCGATTTTCAACTGATTCTACCATCTGTCAGCAAACTTATTGCTTTTAGCAGGGGTTTTTCTTGTGGTAATTTCTGGGATTTTTTTTCCCTCTGTTCTTTTCATGAATATACATGCCTACAAAGTTTAAGGGAAAAGTAAATTAAAGAAAAAATGAATCAACCCACAAAATCTGAACAGGGCAGGTCAGATTATAATCAGAAACTACAAATGGACTTGCAAATGTTATTAACAAGCAGCACAGGAAAAAGTAAATCTCATGTCTGGAAGGAACCTCCTATTGTTTTTCAGGTATACCTAAATCCCAGAATCAGTTATCGTGGCAAATGGGGTTTTTGCAATGCACAGTGCAGCAGCAACTGTATGCATGGGTAGAGACTGCTGTAGAAAGGACAAAGAGCTGGGGTGAGAAAAACTACCCAGTAAATTGTCCAGCTGGGACCCAGTGTCATAAAAGCCTAAGCATAACATTCCTGTTGTGTTTTCATACTGAAAAAATTAAGTCTCAGACCCATTCCGATGCTAAGTAGGGGCAGAACTAAGTCATGGAAAATCTGTCATATGGGGATGCACTGGTAGGGGCAGTAGTTTGAAGCTCCTACAGCAAGCTCCACTGCATGGTGTAGATGCATTGTTCTTGCACTAGCAGCTGCCTTGCATCACACAGGGAGGGCTGTGTTGCTGTTGAAGAGCTTGATGCACTTAGCTACTTGGAAAGGAATTTAGGCAGAATGGAAGGGCTTTTTCAATATTTGCAGCATATTTTTCGTCTCAGTTCCTGAGTTTTAGGATGTTTAGGGAAGGTGTGGAGTCTTAGAATCAAGGAGAAAAGGAGAATGAAGACTCAGTCAGAGGCACTGGTGATGGTGGTGGGTTTAGCAATGTGTCTCTCCAGCATTGTAAAAGCAAGGCAATCCCCTGACACTCAGGGAGAGAAAATGCGTCTGACTCCATTGATATCAGAAGGCCAATTAATTACTTTATTGTACTATATTATTTTATACTATATTACGCTACATCTAAATTGAATCTGCACAGGAACCCAACTCAACTCAACTGCCCAGAATCTCATGACTGTCAGCCAACAGTCCCGACACACACACACCTGGATACAATTGGTCAATGAATCAAAACACTCACACCAGAATCCAATTACCAATTCCCTTCAGGTAAACAATCTTCTACAATGCCTTCCACTTGTGTACAACAAGAGGCGCAGCAATTGAGATAAGAATTGTTTTTTCTTTCTCTGAGGTTCAGAGAATGTGAATCCCAGAAATATCCTTGGGAAGTTGTGCCTTGCTTTTCTCCATGAAGAGAAATGCAGCTACACTCCAAGATGTCTTTGGTGCCCAAGAATTTTTCTCTCCTCCTCAGGAACCTCCAGCAGCAGAACTGCATTGCTGCCATCCCCTTATGTGCAAAAAGATGTTGCTGTCAACAGGGAAGGGGACAACAGGGAGATCTTGTATTTCCCCTGCCAGTAGAAGGGGGAAGTTGGTCCTGATATACAGTTCATCAGACAAGAGTACTCTGCCTTTTTTTCACTCACAGTTTCAGGCCAAGTTTGTCCCCTTGACCAAAACAACTCTTTCAGCCCAGGAATAAAACAAGACTAGGGCAAAGCATGACTTTGCTATGAACAGCTTGGGTGGAGAAGTCAGCCTGCTGAGATATAAAAAATTATTAATGGCTGGCAAATAGATTTGGGAAGAAAAATGGCAGATAGTCAGAGATTCCTTATAGACAGGTCCATCAATATATCCATAGCATTAAGCACCATTGGAGCAGGCAACCTCAAAGCGTGCAACAATTCCTACACCATGCAATGAACAAAAGTACAAAAAGTAACCAGGTATGAGATCAAGGTTAGCACCAGGCATAAAACATCGATACAGGGGAGGAGTAGGAAGATTATAGAAATGTTTGTGATACTGTAGTAAAGTTATAAGTAAAGTCAAGGTGAAGAATGGAAAGAGGTGTGAATGAGATGTAAGATAAATGGGAAGACACAATCTATATACACAAAAGGAGACAGCAGAAGAGGTGGAATGAGAGATAGGAGGTGTAATAAATTGTTGATGAGGCTGACACAGTAAAAAAAATTATTTATTCCTACATTCACAATGTGTCTTAGAGAAATAGTCAGATACTTATTTTCCATGAGATGAAAATATACCATGATAAATCAAAGCTATGTCCAAGATGAAGTCAATGAAAGGATGACATTAGAAGGCTTAAATTAATTGCCCATATCAAAGATCCATGCCCTATTCATAAAAAAAACCCATAAAAATAAATTCAGATATATTAGCAAATGTGCTGCATTAAAAAGCTCTTTAAAATATGAAGAAAAAAATCTATAAAATAGAAGATATCATATTTAATGCCTGTACTTCAAAAAGGTATTTGATGTGACAGCAAGAAACCATTCCTTTTACAAAAACAACACTGTGAAAAGTAATCAGGTGAAGATAATATTGGATGAAAGTGCTGTTGGAGAAAATATTGGGGAAAACTTGCAAGAGAAAGCTATAGTGACAGTTCTGGTTTCAGTCACAGCAAGCACCACAGACTCAGTAAAGGCAGGAGGAGACTGCAAACCTCCCAGCAGGATGTCATGGCCAAAAGACCTAAAAAGAACCATTCATGGGTGAACAGGGAAATAGAAAGTAAGGTTATAGATATTAATTTACCTTTGTAGTTGGTGGGAGCAAGAGTATTACTGTGTTATGCTGTTTCTGCTTACTTCACCTACAGTTCTAGGGGACAACAGAAGATTGGAGAGGGCTTAGATTGGCACAAGGATGCTGTGAAAAGTGGAGAACATTCGCTGGAGGGAAAGAAGTAAGGGAGGGAGGGAGGGAGGGAGGGAGCAGACTACTTGGAATCTGAAATGAACTTTCCATAGCCTGCAAGAGAAAATTACTGAGGGCATTAAGTTATTTAATCTTGAACACAGAAACATAGCAGGATGCAGTGCCTGGAGGCTGACATCAGTCAAATTCAAACTAGATTCAAACAGCAAACTCAGAAGTGTATATTTTTCATGGCAATATTAATTAACCACCAAGAATAAATGACCAGTGGCTGTGGACAACTCTTACTACTTGAATTCAAGACTAGAAGTCTTCCTAAGAGATACTCTGCAACACAAGGAGTCATCTACTCACCCTAAGAATGGCTGGATAAAACTGTAGTTCAGGTCATACTGAGAGTCAAGTGAGATGTCCCTTCTGGTGTGAAAATATATACATCTATGAAATACCAGTCAAAAATCTGAGAGAGTCAACAAGCTTACCACGTGGCATCTGCTGACAGGAGATCATGGTGGTAAAGGAACTATTTTTGTAACACAGCTCCCCAAAAAGTGCTCGGTGTAATAAATTATACTGGCAGGGAATATAGGAAGAATATTGAACTTCAGAGCGTTTTAATGGGAAATGGGATTATCAGAGAGTCAGAAGCTTTATTATTAGGGCCAAGGTTTGTTGTGTTTATTTATTAAAAGGTTGTTTTGTCAGGCAGTGGTATTTGATGATACCAGGCTTGGAGAGAGGCAGTCAATAACAAGGCAGAGTGGATTACAGTTGGAGCTGGTGCTGATATACTACAGACAGAGAGTGAGATAGACAGATCAGTGTCATGTAATTGATTGTAAAGAAATTTAAAGAGATGAAGGACTAAAAGGGAACAAGCATCCTCAGCAGGAATAGGAAAGGGGGGGAGTCAAAAACAGAGTTATAAGTTAAATGCTAAGCTGTTTGACATTATTTGCTACATATATTAAAAATAATGTAGAAAAGTATAAATAGGCTTGAGAGAGAGATCCTTGAAATGCATTTCAATGACATCATACCACAAGTCCTGAACACAGGTACTAAACCTGTATCCTCATTAGAAACAGAAGTGTTAGAGCATCATTTTATGTAAGGAGAAGCTGGAGAAATTCTGTCCAGTTTACTTCAACAAATGCAAAAAAAAGATCATAGATATATTTGTGAGAGCCACAGTTTCTATCAATCAAATGCTTATATGCAAACCTGAAGTGAATTTACAGACCCACTACAATTATATGAAAGGTTAATGCAGAGTGTTTTGTGATAGCTTCTCTCACCAAATGGCTGATATTATGTTCTCGTGAATACTCATTTCCTTAAATGACAGAGCCTGGCCTGAAGAATAAAACCAATTCAAAATACACTAGGTAATATTTATCACAGATTTTATTGCTCAAAGGGTCTGTGGAGATCGTACCCTGACTGCTTGTCACAGATATCCTGGCACCATCACTTTCATCCCATGGTTCCTTTCTATCAACATGCAGTGGGTAAAAGCTGGCTCAAGGCTGAGGGTAACCTGGTAATGGATTTCAGCTGTGATCCTGCCTGAATTCCTGTACACAATATTTTAAAAAATTATTGTATTGTCAAAGTAAGGGCTAAGAATATCTGAGAAAATATTTCCTTCACAATAAAAAGAAAATCACCATGCTAGAGGCTGGAGGTTAAATCAGAAGGCAACTTAGCTGCCTGGTATTTGTTGAGCCCCCTTCCATGAGCAAACCAGTGTTGAAATGAAGCTGAAGTGCCATTTCCAAACAGAAAGGATAAAGCTGTCACCTGCACTGAAGGGGTGGGAACTGTCTTTTCTTTAGGCACTAGTGTGAAGTGCTCCTTCTCCAGGCATTAGTGTGGTCTCACAGGATCTGTGGGCAAGCACTGCCTGAGCCCTGGGCTGTTCTCCCTGCCTGGGCTTTGCACAGGCATTAATTTAACCCCTCATCATGCTCCATCTCATGGACCTTGCCTGTGTTTTTAATTCCTACCTAACACAGGTTTTATTCTTGCTCAAATTATTTGTCCCAGTGGACCTAAACTTTTGCTCAGTCCCCTGCTGAGTTCCTGAAAGATAATGAACTAACTGATTTCTGGGTAATTTATGCATAAATTTATATACTGAGCTGTAGTTTAATCAAACTCCTTTGCCTTGTGTAGTATAATAGCAATATCTAATGAAAACATATGAAGTATGTGTTCCATAATTACCTCAGACAGCTCATTTCGATTTGCTTCCTATTTAAATCCCCAAATTCCTATCTTCTTGCATTGTAAACACTTTCCTTCCTATCTCATCAATCTGAGTTATGTAAATGATGTGGGGGTGGAAGTACAATTAAATTTTTCCCTCAGTGTTATCAAAGACCCTATTCTCGCAGAAACATCTGACTTGGGTGCACACAAAATATGGATTTTTATTTGACTGAAAAAAGAAGTTAGCATAAATCATAAATAATGGCAAACTCAGGTAGAGTGGTATTACTAGAGCCAGGGCACACAGACTTCTAGATAAATTATTTAGAAGAAACAGACATTAGAAATCTGCCTCTGTGATACTATACCAGAGACACTTAACATGGAATACACTCAGAACAGTGGCCTCAACTCTGCTGTCACTGAAGGACAGTATATCAGGAGTGTCCACTTTGAAACCAGTGTAGCTACAAGAATGCAATTCAGTGTTAGAGAATCTAGCACTGTTTTCTGAGATCTGAGACAGACAGTTTTTCAGAACAGAGGAGAAGAAAATAAAAAACTCAAGTAAAACTAGGTATTTGCTGTGTAGCAAAATTGCTTTTTACCAGCCCAACACAGTATTTCAACATCCACCTGCAGGGATGCAGATACATTTTTGCTGCATCCAGCCATAGTGAACTTGCAGTTATATGTGGTGGTATTAATACACCTAAGGAAAGGGCAAAGAAGAAAACTACCAACGCAGATGTCAAGGCAGTACAGAAAGAAATTTTGAGTGTCTGACAATTTGACATTCATGTAGTGTTTCTGCTTTGAAAGATTATTCTTTCCCAGAATTAATTCCAGGCATTTACAGTATAAGTGTCAGTTTGCTTCTTTATTATTTTTCCCAAAGACTACGAGTTGCACATACACCCTCAATGAAATGTAGCTACCTCTCTGAGAAAACTGCAAGAAAAGGGTACAAAGCAGCATGATGCAGAAGCAGAAGATGAAGAGAGCCTAACCAAGAGCACTGCGATAAGTACTGAACTGTTGACATGTTTCAGCAGTTCTGCTTCATATACAGAGAACAAAGACTGTTGGAGCAGCTTCTCACCAATATGAAGTGAGAGCCATTTACACCAGATAAATTCTGCCCCCTGCTATCTAGTCTGAGACAAATTATTTTATATTCAGCAAAAAACCTGCTGAACCAAAGAGCAAATTCAACAGTTCCATATAAGACAGAAAAAGACAGCAGAAATTTGAGGCGTATGAGGTTTCAGTTCTCAAGTGCAGGATTTCAAAATCTAGAGCCACCTCCTCCTCCTGTCTCCCTGATTCTTTTAATTGCACCTTTTGCCCCTGTGCTTTTTTTCTAAACACCGTACTACTGGTGGGTTATTTCCCTGTCTGGATCTACTCCTCTTCCATCTCCTGTGGTCAGTTTTTGTTCCTGTCAGGTCATGACATCATCATTCTTCATGTTATAAAATTGATCAACAGCTCCACTGCTTCTATTTAAAAAAATAGAATTTATAAAAACACCTTTGTATTCATTTCTTAGCAGTAATATGTTTACAGTAAACCACAGAGTTTCACAACGCTGGGAACAAGTAATTTGTGGGGAAATTTAACAACAAAGCACGGCAAAATGACTGTAAGAAGATTTTTATCAACTAAGTATTATCTAATTCTAAGTTGGATGTTTTTCTCTAAAAAATTTCATTACAATAAAAAGCCTGGGTTTTTTTCCTCCTAACAAATAGTTTCTACACAGTAAACAGTTTGATTAGTAGTTTTCAAGGCTCCTTTGTAAGAAATGTGGTACACAAGGAGAGTCCCAATCCTCCAAACAAGTTCCAAGCACCAGCCATGACAGGACCTAAGAGTTAAAGATATCAGTTTTGATACATCTGCCCTAACACATCATTCATTTCTTGAATCATGAGGTAAGTAGAGATAAATGAGATTGTAATTCATTGAGTGAAAATGTGTAAATAGATATCCTTGGTGTGCTTGGAAGGAATATGAGATCAGGGGATAGCCAGCACACTACAGGCTACAGGCAGTGAAGGGCCAATCTAGGAGGTCACAGGAAACGTGCACCTCATGAGCCCCAGCTGACGAGTTATTATCGAGCTGGTGGAACACTCCTTGCATATGCTGTTCTTGCCTTAAAATTCATGTGCCTCTATGTTCAGCTCACCCCTCTCACCCACTCCCAAATTGCTCTGGTATAATAACATCCTCATTCAAGCTGACTATGTTACTGTTTACAAAACAGCAGAGATATCTGTGTCTGGAGAAGTCTTATTGCTCAGGAACATGGAAGTCATTTGACACTCTTGCTAGCTAGCCTAGGAAAGATAGCCAGCAACAACCTCTCCTTCCAACTAATTGTCCTCCCAGGAAACTTTTCAGGGAGAAAAACAGTAAGGGAGGAGGGACAGTATGGAGCAGGGAAGTATTATCAGTATTATCACAAAGGGAAGAAGCCATGAAGCAGTGTTTTCTGTTTTGTGTAGTGAATGTGTTATTGCAACAGAGCTGCTGAGTGCTGCCTGCCGTTCCCAAGAGAGAAGTGATTATCCAGCAGGTGAGGCTACGGCAGGGGACAGGTTCAGAGGAAGAGATACAAGCAGATCTGTAGCCATTAGACCATCGTTCTTTACATCCTGGAAGCAAATCTAGTATTCCTGAGCAGCATTCCTTAGTTGTTTAGGAGATGGGTTTGAAACCTTCTGGCAGAGGAGGGCCCATCTGTTAGGGGTTGCCATGCCCAGCAGCCCCACAGAGGGGAGGCTGCTGCAGCTCCGTAGCCGCCGGATCAGCTGGGAGTGAGGCTGAGCGTGCATTCCCCACAGGCTCACACACACACCATACGTACACACGTACATGTATACCTGTGACCAGCCTCGTGGATCCACACAGATGGAAAACACAGCCCTTGCAAGCACAAACAGCACTGTGGCCTCATCCTGTTCCCCTCTCTAGCTGATCAGGATGACAGCTGCTAATGGGAAACAATCTATACCTATATACACAACATATGGGTGCTTCTAGTAGCCATCTCTAAACACTTTGTCTGCCCCAAAACTGTCCCTGGACCTCCCACCTCCCCAGCTGTTGACACCCAGGCACACAGGCTTCTAAGGCAGCCCCTTCAGTTGCTGGTGGAGAACTGGCAGACCCTCTGATCCCTGCCTGTCTTTCCAGCCACCAAGTCCAGTTTGATGCTTGGTAGCAATCCACACTGGTACACAGGCACCCAGGCAGTGCACATGGGCTCTGGCCTCTCCCAGGTGCCCGGGACCCTATGTCCTTTGTAAAACTCCAGTTGTTGGACCCATGTCCCTTAATGTCCCTTACTCAGGAAAATAGTTCAAAACAGTTTAACTTGAAAACAGGGGCAGTGGTTCATGTCCCTGACCGAGGTATTGAAGCTCCTCCATCTGCCCTTGTGTTTCTGGGATCCTTCAGGTCATGAGCTTTTTGTCACACAACCCAACACCATCCTCTTTCAGGAAAGGGTAACAAACTGTTCTCTTTACTCAAGGCTGGCTCAAGCCTGACAGGACCTGTGATGCTCATATTAGGACCTCAGACGTCCTGTTTCTCCATGCAGTGGGTCTGTAAGGCTATTTAACATGGCTGATATTTCAGTTCCCTTTCTAAAATAGGGTTGAATGTGGAACAGTCTATTAGAAGAGTATGAAGCTTTAAATCGTTATGAAACATGAGAAGCATAGTTCAGTTGTCACACGGAACACGAATGCTCATGTACCTGACTACCCCCACAAATTATTTTCACAATTCCCTTGACATCAAGGCCTTGATGACCACAGTGCTTTAAATGTACCAGCTAGTTTCAACCAAAATTTCTCAAAGATGAGTAAGACCTCACAGACCTCACCTCCGTACTTTGTGTGGGTTTAGGGGCTTTTTTATGAGAGTGGGCATCTGGATACTTTTTACTGACTCCTTTAGAAGAAAACCTTCAGAACTAATTCATTATTACCTGTCAGAGAACTAAGACAAGAGAAAAAATCTCCAGTGAGGCTTGACCCTGCCTGAGACACAGATGACACGAAGCATTCTTGATTTGACGGATCCTGGTGCTGAGGCACACCACTGGTTTCACTAGGTGTTCAGACAGGATAATTCTCACCATATGCTGCATCACTTTGGGTTCTAGTCCTGTCAGAGGAAGGCCCTTTCCCATACACCACATCCAATCTTGGTACTGAGTACAGGCATTTTACTGTAAGTCTTCTTCAAAGCACTCATCACTGTAACACCTAACTGGTTCAAAACCTTTTATGACTTTATCTACATAACAACCTGATGATGGAGAGAGGCATAATTATCTCATTTGACTAGTGAGGAATGTAAAGAGATTAAGATGAAAATAGTAAAAAAAAAAAAAAAAAGCCCATTAATTTTAGGTGCCCACTTTAGGATGTCTAGGAATTAATCTTTTAGAGTACTTAGCATAATGTAGTCATATACAGTCAAGAATTTCACTGCAGTCAGAAGTGCTTGGCACTTTTTATGTAAAAACCCTCTTCTAAAGCACTTTCAAATATAGGAACATGCAATTATTGGCCAATCCAAATGATTGTCCAGTATCACACCAGAATTTGGCAGTGGAATGAGGGAGAGAATCCAGTTTTCCAGGGGTTTTCTGACATTGCCCTTCTCTTTTCATGACATCCTGCCTGAAGCACTGAGAGTAATTTAACAGCAGTCACAAAGAACGCAAAGACCCTGCAGGTAATAAACTTTTTCCCACAGAGGTATAACACATCCTCCCTTCCATGAACTGAATGAGCCAAGAGTCCTTTGGAAAGCAGTTGGGATCATGTGAGTACAGACTATGATCTCTCACAAGGGCTCTGGTTGAGAGTTCATATATGGACACCCATTCTTCTAATCCCTCTCTATCCTAAACCTCCATCTCCTTATCTCCTTTCTTCTAATTTTGGAACTCTTGGATTTACATTCAGAAAGTCCTCTGAACACAATGTTTCCCTCAATACAACACAGTTGCATATGTACCATCAAAACAAGCACTGGGAACCTATTTTCACTTCAGGAAAACACCATTTAAAATAGAGATGTATAGAGGGCACATTTTTTGCAATACCATTGATATTTATCTTAAATTCCTGGCAAATTTTGGGCTTGAATTTCTGTGGATATTGACAGGATTGTAAAACAACTGTCTTAGCAAGCTCTGGGTGGGCATGCTGCTACATCTCAGATTTTCAATGGTATATCAAAAAAATCTATCTCATCCATACCATCTTTCCTGAAGGTAGTCTTCTGATATCGACTGAGTGAAACATTTTTAAGATGTGCAGATTTTCAGATTGTGGAATTGGTAATACTTACCTTTGGTCTTTTTGAAACCAGCTCATCCACATTGAGATGATACTTGTCAAGCAGCATCAAGTAACAGTGTCTAGTAAGAGTCTTAATGTCAGGCACATCAGTTTCTAATTTAACTCATAAAACAGCTAAAGTAATCCAGTAATCTTACTTTCATACATACAGTCAAGAACACGAGCAGCTGATTGACTCAGACAGTAGCCACCATTTTATATTTTCTCTTCATATTTGATACATGTTTCAGCATCTCTCTACTCTTTAACATAAAATACATTGAAATGTTGTGAATATTCACAACACATAGAGTTGTGATTGCTAAGACACATGTTGTGAGTAGCAAAAGTATTTAACTCAGGTGTTGATGTGGAAAAATGAAGGTCAATCTTGACTGCAGAGCTGCAATTGCATCATTTTGACTTAAAAATAAAGAAATAGATGTAGAAGGATGATGTATATGGGAGTAAAAGAACAAGAAATGCAAAACTTTCTAATGTTTATCACAAAAGAGCATAAAACAAATGTAAGAAGGACATGACACACTGGGCTATTTCATCTGTGGTGGGCAGCAGAAAAAGGGGGACACATAGGAGCCAGTGGTGTCACACAAAGCAAATGACAATGGGAATTTCTCCAAGAAACTGCATCAGTCCCAGGACATCCTCAGCACAGAGATGTATTCAGACAGCATGAATTAGCTGTGAGTTAATACATTTTGGAGGGTTCTACTTGAATGGAAGACACACATGGGCCATTTCTGAAAAATGAATATTCTATAGTTAGCATCATTAAACATGGGATAACTGCCTCCCACAACAATAACACTGTCTACAGCATTTGTCATGTTTCCAAATATGGGAGATGCCACTGAACAGATAAACATGACAGCTTGGTAAATAGCCAAAGCAACTCTTACAAGTTATGCCTATGTCAAGTAATATTTTTTGACCTGGTTTGCACAGTATGAGTGGGGAAAATAAATATTTTATTTTGAAAGTTTACTGGAAAAATAATGAAATTATCTGAAACAGATCCGCAAGTGACAGTCTGTTAATTTAAAAGTATACTATATGATAGGAAGCATCTTTTCCAATTAGCCAGACGTGGCTGCACTGTAGTTTGAAAAAAAATGAGAAAATGTACTAGCCTGGCTTTGTTAGTCTGATAATGCTCTGAAATTACTAGCCAGGAATTTTCCCATACATCCTTACAGAAGCACGCTTTGGCCATCAGTGAGGGCCTGACAAAAAGCTCTATGGCCCTGCACTGGACTGGTACAGGTTGGGGTTGTCAGCCAATTTATAGAAGA
Source organism: Hypocryptadius cinnamomeus (assembly GCA_013400635.1). Lineage (NCBI taxonomy): Eukaryota > Metazoa > Chordata > Aves > Passeriformes > Zosteropidae > Hypocryptadius > Hypocryptadius cinnamomeus. The sequence goes on along the minus strand of VYZP01039630.1, from coordinate 10,623 downwards.
GCTGAAGACTTTTCTGCTTCCTGGAATGATTGCCTTTGGAACAAAAATTTTTAGTCTAACCCAAAACTAAAATATTGCTAAGCATGCCTTACTATCTCTACAGAAGTGAAAGTGTGTACACTGCGAGAGGAGAAAAACTGTGTTTGTGGCCCAGAATAATTTTTAGTTTTGTTTTTGTGTGTATCTATGTACAGACACACATGCTCTTACAAACATGCATCTATATATTGTGTATTGTTACATCCAGAAACCATTTTTAAAAGAAACAGCAAAAAAACTTTCCTTCTACCAGAGATTTGATGCTTCTTAGGAAAGAAAAAAACCCCACCAGTGACACAGAAGAGATAAAAAACAACTGAAGGACTAGTCAGAACAACAAAAAGGCATGACTCCTTTCAGGATGTCTGTATGTATCATGGCAATAATATCTAATTAGGTTAAGTGTTCTATTTAATAATTCACTGTGTAATGAGATAGAGTAACAGAGAGTAATGGGATTTGTCAAAGCCCAAGCCAGCGCAGTATAAAACATGTTAGATATTTAAAACACTTTTAGAATAACAAGATCAGTTGATTTAAAAGCCACTTATGATGTTGTGCTGTTGTGAACTGCCACATCCTCTGGGTTATCTGACGGGAAAGCTGTTTACTTGTCCTTTTAAAACTTTTGTCACTGACTTTCAGGAGGAGATTATCTCTGTGCACTAAGCAAATTGCATAAAAGCAGGAAACTATGAAAATATGTATTCTTAAGCCTTTCTGAGGCAGAAAAGGAAAAAGAAAAGAGAAAATATACCTCCTATAAAATAGCCAGTACATAATCTCAGAAGTTCATTATAGCCTTGAGCACACTGGTTTGCATCCCAGATTAAAGGATTTTCAAAAGGAACTGTGATTGTCTTGTCACGGTTGAGCTAGATATCAGTTGGCTGAGCTGAGTATCAAATATGGGAAATTAGTTGCCATTAAAAGCTAGCTTCAGGCAGTTCATTTCTCATCAGCCAAGCTGTGTGAGCCTCCTGCTGTGGACAGTGAACATTAGCTTGCTAAATATTTGCTAATCAGACACCACATTACTAACAGAGGTGCCTGAATTTGGAGAGGAGGAGTTGGATGGCAGATACTGAAAATCCTTCTGAGGTAAGATTAACCTCTTTTCTTTATCAGAAGAGTTAACTTGTCTTTTCCCCAGGCCTCTATTAAAA